>KZ302118.1:14137-24743 GCA_002554575.1 Amanita thiersii Skay4041 | reverse complement strand
AGTGGCATCTTAATATGAAATCACTTCTTAAAGGTTATCATAACCTTAATGATGATCAGAAGATCTTGATCTTCCTTTCTTGGATGAAAGGAGGAAAGGCCAAACTATGGGCCAATATCAAGCACACTGAAGTCAATGGAACTACTCCCATGAGCTTTGCTACCTTTGAAGCTGAGTTAACCACTCACTTTGAAGATAAGCTTGCCCAGAAAAGAGCCAGGAATGTGATCTACACATTCAGACAGGGTAAACAATCCCTTATGTCATTCATGGATTGATTTGAATTGCTTCGCATTGAAGCTGAAGCATCACAAGAAGAAGCCTACTTCTTGCTCAAGAGAGGCCTCAATGACTCTGTCATTTGAGCTGCCTTTGGTAGATTCAATGTCATCCCTACTACCTATACACTATTGGTCAAAGAACTGAAGACCCTCACCACTAATTATGAAGAAGGTCAGGGTGTTGAGAAGACTGGCTCCCAGAGGGAGTGGCCCAGTCCGGAACACCTGCGCAGAGCGCTAGGCTAATCCCTAAGGAAGCTAGTAGCTAGGGAACTAACTTACCAGTTAGTTTTAGCTGCTTAGGCTACACTAGAAGCTCTGTAAGAACTTGTATTTCTAGGATGCTAAACGGTCCTCTTTTATACTGTACAGGAGTATGCGCACGGACCAATATTCTACACGTGTTGCTACCTGGGGTAGCTGTGCATGATGTCATTATTACCTGGGGTAGCTGCGCATGACGCTATCGTGATATTCATAGAATATCCGCACTCTATCTCCAGGGAGTCCATGGCTAGACTCTTGACATGTGGTTAGCTATGTTTAGATGTAACTATTAATAACTATCTACGGTCCGATACTTTAGCACCTTATGGGCGGCTATTCTAACACTCCCCCTTGCTAATAATACTCCCCCTTAAGGGGTATTGTATAGCAAGTTAGACTCCTCAGTCTGAATAGAATTCAAGACCGAGTTCTTTCTTGAATTGAGTAAATTTGATATTTGCTAAATTCTTTGTTAGAAGATCTGCTGGATTATATTCTCCGGCAATAAATTCTAACTTGACTTTTTTATCTTCAACTACCTCTCTGATGTAGTGATATTTTACATTGATGTGTTTTGACCTTCTTTCCTGTACTGGATTAGAGGCCATAAAAATTGATCCCTGGTTATCTCCACAAATTGGAACAGGAGTTACATTAAATCCTAATTCCGTCATCATGGAGATTTGCCAGACCACTTGCTTACAACAGTCTGATAGAGACATGTATTCAGCTTCAGTAGAGGACTGAGCAATTGTTGGTTGTAGACGGGATGTCCATGAAATGGCGCCATTAGCTAATTTAGTGAAGAAGCCTGATGTGGATTTTCATTTTATAGGATCAGAAGCATAATCGCTATCGGTGAAAGCGATAAGTGATTTTTTGCTGTTTCCATCCATAACGAGTGCGTATTTCCTTGTTCCATTGAGATACCTGAATATGTATAGGGCTTTATCTATATGTTCTTGAGAGGGGTTGGCGGAATGCTGTGACATTTTTATTACTGCAAAAGCAATGTCTGGTCTTGTCCCAATCATGAGATATAATAAAGATCCTATGATTTGTTGAAAGCGAGATCTCAGTTTTGGATCTGCTTTTCCAGGATTTGGTTGTGGAATGTAACCTGCAGGAAGTGGGGTTTTTGATGTTTGACAATTTTGCATGCCGAATCGTTCGAGTATTTTTGAGAGATATTTTTGTTGATCAAGATAAAGTTTTCCTTTCTTGATTTTTATATTCATCCCCAAGAATTCCGAACAGTCAGTTTCTCTACATTCCCATTTGTTCATGAATTTCTTCTTGATGTCAAGTAAGAAATCCTTGTCAGGTCCAAGGAATAATGCGTCATCCACATAAACAATGGCGACAACCATTTTGCCGTTTTTCTTGAAGACAAAAATGCCTGCATCTGATTTGATGCGAGTGAATCCTAATTCTTTCATGGATTTTTCCATGGTGTGCCACCAAGCAAGTCCTGCTTGTTTAAGACCATAAAGGGCTTTTTCTAATTTTAAAACTAGATGTTCTTTCCCTTTTTGAACAAAACCTTCCGGTTGATTCATATAGATCTCTTCATTGAGAGTACCGTAGAGGTAGGCATTTTTAACATCTAGCCCAGATATATGCCATTTTTCAAGAGTGGCAAGGGCAAGTATGAGACGAACACTCTCATACCTTACAACAGGGGAAAAGATTTCATTGAAGTCAATTCCTTCAACTTGTGAGAAACCTTTGGCAACTAATCTTGCCTTTTTCCTTCCGTCGGATTTTTTGTTAAAAACCCATCTATTTTTAATGATCTTTTTGCCTTTTGGCAGTGGTATGAGTTTATAGACATTGCAGCTTTCAAGGGCTTTAATTTCCTCTTTACAGGCCTCATACCAAGCATTCTTTTCAGAAGTTGGTAATTTAGCAATGTCTCTGAATTGAATGGGGATGTCATCAGGGACAGCAGCTTTGAGTAGTTTATTGAGTACGAATGCCACTCCCCCATTACCCAGAAAGTTTGCTTTTTGGGTTAATCCCATTTCATCGAAGTTCATAGCTTCAAGCCATGTTCTTGTGACGTCATCCATTTCATTTAGGTTGATACCAATTTCCTTCAATTTATTTGAGAGGGGTTTTGGTTTTTCATGAGGGTTTCGCATTTTTGCGAAATTTGTGGTGTTTTTATTATCTTCATGTGTGGATGTCTTCCTCGTGAAGTTGATTTTGTTAACACCGCTGCCGGAGGGCCAGGTTGATTTATTCTGAAGATCCCTTAGGATTTCAGAGGGGACTCGTTGTTCACCATAAATGTTGCCTGGTCTGATAGGAATATTCCTAGTCCTCTCAGATCGTCTGAGAGGTGGTGTTGGTGTACGTTCTGGTTCCATGATTTCTTCATGCTCATGCTCTTCGGCGTCTTCATTGTAAGATTCTGGATCTTCGAAGACGTCATCATCTTCAGCATATTGTTCAGGTTCTGATTCGTTATCAGTTTCTGGTTCCAATATGTCGGCGGTTTCTTCTTCTTCTTTGATGTTTGATTCTGTACTAGATCCGTAATCGGGTTCCTCTCCTTCTTCCTGTTTTAAATCTGATTCGTTGTCAGATTCATTTTCTTCTTCAGAAGAAGGATTGTAGCTTGAATCACTGTCTGAGGCGTCATTGTCATCAAATGATTTTCTATTAAAATCCATGGGAGGTGGAGGATTAAAAGGCGTATCATTTAGTGCAGGGAATGTGTCTTCTGATGTTTTGTTTTCAGAAGAGTTGTTGCCAGTGATTCTTGGTACTTTGTGAGAGGTTGTTTCTTTACATCTTGGGAACACCGATTCATCAAAGATAGCTTTAGTTCCAATGAAGACAGAGCCGTTAGATCTGAGGAAAGACCATCCTTTGGTACCTGGTTGTAATCCCAGATGAATCATCATCTCAGATCGAGGTGATAATTTACTCTGACGTTTTTCTTCAGGTATCCAAACATGAGCTGCACAACCAATGACTTTTAAAGCTTCGACTGAAGGTTTTTCACCATATAGTGTATGATGAGGAGATTTCCATTTAAGGCATTTTTGAGGTGTTATATTGTAAAGGTAAGTTGCGTGTGCCCAGGTGAACGACCAAAAGGATTCTGGTAAGCAGGCCTGATGTCGCATTGCTTCAGATTTTTCATGTAAGGTTCTATTGAGACGTTCAGCATGGCCGTTTTGTTGTGGTGAGTGCGGGGCGCTCATTTCCTCCATTATTCCTTTTCTTTTAATTAATTCGGATAGTTCTATTGATTTGAATTCTCCGCCACCATCTGTTCACCATTTTTTAACCTTTGTGTCGAATTGCGTTTCTACGAGGGCAAAGAATTTCCTGGCAGCATCGCATACTTGGGATTTCTTTCGTAGTTGTGTTGTGACACACCAACCAGAGAAGTCATCCAGGAAGGTGACGATATATTTTGTACGTCTGAAACCTTCTTTAGGGAATTCTTTGACATCGGAATGTACAAGTTCAAAAGGTTGTTTTGCCCTTGATTTAGAAGGGGGAAATGACTTGTTCGTCATTTTTCCTTTCGTGCAACCAGTGCAGATAGTATCTGTTCTGGGTTTGATTACATTAGAGGGCATGTCTAACGCATTGTTTTTGAAATGCCTTAAGGCTTCAGCACCAGGATGCCCTAGGCGTTTGTGCCAGATGTGATAGGGTTGATTCAGAGAGTTAGTCTCTGGGGCTGGGAGGGTTGCTTTTGATAGCAAATGTTCGAACCCTGATACTATTTCAGTTTGTATCAGGAACAGGTTTGGATATAATCTGGATGTTTTTCCAGAGATGATTGTTTCATCATTTTTTCCAATGATTTTGACTTCCTCCTTATTTCCCAAGAAGGAGAGTCCTCCGGCAAGGAACTCTCCAAGGGAAAAGATTTGATGGCCTAATTGAGGTAGGTAGTAGACGGGATATATCTTAGAGATAGTATCATTGTCTCCATCGACGCTGTGTTTTACATAGACTGTGCCACGGCCTAATAATTTAACAACAGCTCCCTTTTGAGCAGTTTCAATGGGGATAGGGTGTCTTAAGACTTCATATTGTACAAAGTCTTCTTTTCTCATTGTGATGTGTACAGAGGCACCAGAATCCAGTAACCATGGCGCGTAATTTTTATTTGAACAAGTACTACATGATACAAAGGTTTTCATATGTAAACATTTATCCATCGCTTTAGGATGGAGTACAGCAAAGGATGCTTTTAAGCATCCTGGATCATTTCCTCGAAGAGGTAATCCGTGCTGAACTATGTTAGTACAGTTCATGTTACTGGGTGATAGTACACACCTTTCATTGAGAGTGGTTGGCATTTCCGCCAGCTCTGCTTCAATGTATTCCTCAGTGGGTTCATCCCCTAAGGAAACTATATCGTCCCAGTCGACAACCACTTCTGGGTCAGGTGTAGTGATTGGATCGGGAACAGGCTCTTGAGGTAGGAATTCAGGAGTGAATTTCCGTTTTTTAGTGACAAGTTTATCATCTGTCGCCTCAAGAAGTGGTTCTTCAGTGGTTTTCACTGATTGAATGCTGGGTTTTATACCCATTCTGTGGAGCAGAGAAATTGTTTCAGGGACTGTTTCCCAAGCACCCTTGGTTGGGGTCCCCTGATACTTCTGCGGGCTTGCAGAAGGTCTACTGTCGACAATGGATTCAGTCAACACGTAATGAGGAACCATTGCAGAAGCTGCAAAACTCAAGATATGAGATGGTTCGTCATTGTTTACCTCTTCAATGGCTGAAGCAGCTTTTTTCTTGGTACGCCGTCCTCCTCAGGACTTCCTTCCAGATGAGGATTTGTCGGAAGAAGAAGGGGAAGTGGGTGATTCCGATTTTGAATTGTCTTTACCTTTACCCTTTTTCCATTTAGGGTCCTTCTTCTTCTGTTGGACTCCTGAGAGTTTGTTCACTTTAGCGGTTGGCTGACCGAGAATGGTTGTTCTGTGCCAATCTGCAACGAACATGACTTTGATCTTTTTGAAGCTAAGATCTTTCATGTCGTTTTGTGAGAGATAAACAGATATGAGTTGGGGCCATTTCATTGCTCCAGCGTTTAAAAGCGTCATGGCCTGGTAAAATTTCGACATTTTGGCTCCTTGGGCTTTGAGACGCACGAAGAGAAGGGCCAGCTTTGCGATTTCGGCTTCTGGGTTTTGATTCCCCCGAATTTGGAATGCGTAGACTTTTTGGATGTCACCGAAGACTTGGGCAGGACCAGCTTTGTTATACTTGTCCTCAAGGTGTTTCCATATCTCTTTGGCAGACGAGAAGTCTTTTATTTCTTCGATGATGGTGTTTGACAGTCTTTGTTTGATTGATCCTTTGGCGCCATCGTCGAGATTATAGTATTTATCTTTTAATTCTCGCCGTTTGATCTTGCTTTCCCAAGATTCCCTTGGGGGATCAGTGCTGCCAGAAGATTGTCGCTCATATGCGAAGGGTTCTGTACAGTTTGCTAAATCTGGTAGTCCTTCAATGGTAATAAGCCAGTAGCCTTTGAATTCTAAATATGCTCTCATGGGATATTCCCACAGAGTATAGTTGGTTCCATCCATCATAGGGATGCGATCCATTTCAGAGGTCCTGATATTGGTGCCATTTCCGTTCATGGCGTGCATGTACTGATTTCTTTCCTCTGAGGATAAGAAAAGGCCATAATGGTTTAGTGCCCTTTCACCGCCAATGATCCAGATGAACATGCGATGCCTTTCAATGGATAAGTAGCAGAGTCTTTCGTCATGGGAGAGCATTCTGCATGCTTGTAAGATGTGTGTGGCTTCGTGTATATTTTGTAAGATAAACATGAAGCGTTGAAAAAGGCGTGGATTGATGAGGAGACCGTCTTGGTTTTCTTCAGCTTCACCTCTTGTGATGCAGTAGTTACGGTTTCCAATTAGGGCGTGTGTTAATCGATTTCTTTCCTGTCGGGAGAGGAAAGAACTTTCAAGGACATCATTGAAGAATTCACGCTCTTCATTGGAAATTTGGACTCCGTATCTATTTAAGAGGGATTCGCTCAGGATCCAGATAAGGAAATGATTCTCCCTGGTTTCAAAGAAGCTATCAATAGTGTTTTGATTAGCATCTTTGAGAGATTCCATGATGTATAAAATTGCATCATGGTATTCTCGCACCAGTAGAATACGTTCATGAATGCCCATGATGTTGCCATGTAAGGCATGCATGAAGCGATTTCTGTCTTCGGCAGAGAGTGTCCATCCGTAGATGTAAAGTAAGGGTTCTCTGCCTAATACCCAGATGAAGTATCGGTGTCTAAGTACTGATAGGAAATTGATCCTAGCAAATCCATCAAGTCTTCTTATAGCAATGAATACTCTGCGGATTTCATCCACATAGTAATACATAACGAGGTGACGGAGAACTACGAGAGGTAGTCGTTCGCCTAGTTCATGGTCGATGCAGTTGCCGTTCAGAGAATGTTGGAAACGGTTATGTTCTTTGTTCGAAATAGACCATCCATATTTCTGTAAGAGTTCAACGCCGCCTCGTAACCAGATTAGAAATCGATTTTTAGGATCACTTAGCAGTGACTTCCTAAGGTCGGTGTGGTATTCCAAGTTTCGGTTAAGAGTTTCCATCTGGTAGGCGTGGCTTCGGGCGTAATCTTGACGCCTCTTGGTACGAAGGTCCTCATAGCAGCCTTTGCATTTCAAGCGTTGAATCGTGGTCCAAACCTTTTCGTCTTCGCGTTTTTTTGCTTGAAGATCTTCGTATCATTGTTTTCTTTTGAGATGCTGAAGGATGTCCCAGGCTTCATCCTGTTCTTGTTGAGAGATTCTCTCATTGTACCTCCATTGCGCAAGTTCTGAGGCTCTTCGTTTCTCTTCGCACTTCTTGAGTCTCATGATGTGTTGTCTGTAGAGATAGACATGGTTGTCATGTTGCAAGCTATTAAGGTGTTTGCGGTAGAGACGAATGTGGTTGTCATAATGGAGAACTATTTTTTGACGAGGATGGAGCGGGTGAGGTCGGGAGATTTGGGATTTCTTGACCGACTTGGGTGGGTAGGGCGGGAATTTGCTAAGAGCAATCAGCTCTTTGCGGCCTAACCGTTCAGTGTAAGAATTGATATTGAAGTTCTTTGATTGAACTTCATAGATTTCTTCCTTGGATAGTTTATAGCCAGGGGCTATATAGAAGAAACTGGTGCCACTGTTGGGCTGGGTCTTCTTTACTTTCTTGAAAGGGAAGCAATGCATTTTCGAGGATAAAACTTGATCTAAAAAAAAATTTTTAGTAAGCTTTTTCTTCAGGCTTTTTCAAGAGCAGTGTTAAAAAATGTAAATTTGGAAGTAATAATAATTATTCTAATTATCATTATCTTCCAAAACTCCCCAAGCACCAGTCCCCACTTGCCCGATTCCTATGCCTCCTTGATTACCCCACCCATGTAAGTTCATGTATGCCAGAGCGAATTTATCGTTCTGGCGTTTTACAAGGGTTAACTGGTCTATTAAATAATCTAATATCTGGCTCTCAAGTGCAACGTGTTTGCTGCACTCGGCCAGATATACATATTCCTCCCCGGCAGGTACTATGGGGAGGCAGGCCAGTTGGACCATTCGCACGTTGTTGACGTGCGAGGATAGGGCGGAGACGTCTTGCAGAAGGTTCTGCAAGAGGGGTCTGGCGGTGATGGACTCAACGAGTCCATTAGTGGTGGATTCCGGAATCAGAACCTCGAAGTTGTGGTAGGAGTTGATGGTGAAGGAAGGCATACCAATGATGTTTGTTAGAGATTTGTTAAATCTGTAAAAAATCCTCGGTCAGTGCCAGGCTCGCGATTTGAAACACTGAGTAAGAAGTCCCTAGTCTCAACAGGAGGCACAGCAAGCAAGTAACTTGCTTACTGTCCCTCACGATCCCAAGCTCCTTGAGAGCGAGGGGGATGACGAGGGGAGAGGATAAATCCTCTCAGTTCTCCCAAGCTATGAGCTGCGGGGCCCATAACCTGTTGAGAAGACTGGCTCCCAGAGGGAGTGGCCCAGTCCGGAACACCTGCGCAGAGCGCTAGGCTAATCCCTAAGGAAGCTAGTAGCTAGGGAACTAACTTACCAGTTAGTTTTAGCTGCTTAGGCTACACTAGAAGCTCTGTAAGAACTTGTATTTCTAGGATGCTAAACGGTCCTCTTTTATACTGTACAGGAGTATGCGCACGGACCAATATTCTACACGTGTTGCTACCTGGGGTAGCTGTGCATGATGTCATTATTACCTGGGGTAGCTGCGCATGACGCTATCGTGATATTCATAGAATATCCGCACTCTATCTCCAGGGAGTCCATGGCTAGACTCTTGACATGTGGTTAGCTATGTTTAGATGTAACTATTAATAACTATCTATGGTCCGATACTTTAGCGCCTTATGGGCGGCTATTCTAACACAGGGTCTGATCTGATCACACTCTAGTAACCCTTTTGGCAATAAGGTTACTGGATCAGGAACCATATGGGGTGGTAGTGGACATCCTATGGAAATAGGAGTGATATCCAACTCAAGGTGCTACAATTGTGGCAAATTTGGTCATTTCAGTTGAGAATGCAAAGATCCAAAAGTGGATAAAGGAATGTGCTTCTATTGTAAGAAGAAGAACCATTTAGCAAAGGACTGCTGAAAGAAGAAATGGGATGAGCACAAGAAGTGCAACATAAAGCTTATAGATGAAGAACACCAGGAGGAAGACCCTAATAAAGAGGATTTTGGCAAAGAGTCCGAGTGAAGGGTGTGATCCTGGACTCATGGAACAGACATTTTTCAAATAAGAAGAAGACCTCATGTAATTATATCACAATGAATACAATAACCTCTTCTTCCACAAAAACTTTGAAAAAGTCAAAAGCACCTCAAGTGAACATGGTCTCTGGGAACTATCACCCCAGGAGACAGTTAATTTCAAATGCAAAAACAACCATGGGAAAGGTCCCTATCAAAGTGCTAATTGATAGTGGATGTCAAACAACCTGCATTAACAAAACCTTTGTGGAAAAACATTGGTTAAAGGTTAAACCACTCAAGGAAACAGTAGAACTACTAAATGCAGATGGATCAAGGAATAAGAATGGTGAAACAACGAAGATTGCTCTCTTGGATATTAATCTGGATGGTCACAAGGAAATTATGGAACCATTGGTCACAAATCTAGGAGACAAAGAATTAATCCTAGGCCATGACTGGTTAATCATGCACAATCCTTCAATCAACTGGAAAACAGGAGAAGTCAAATTTGACCATTGTCCAACAGAGTGCAACTGTAAGGGATGTCTATCTCAGTGCTCAGGCAGTAAGCCAAAGACCAAGTATAGGACTCTCAAAGGTGAGTGGCAATGGCAAGGTGACCACTGCTTAGATAAGATAGAGATATGTCTGATCACTAGGTAGAGTGATGAACTCTAGGTAGATCCTCAGACAGTGAGAGCAAGATGAGAGTAAGGAAGATACTTGTATTGAAAGCCTAGGGAATCCTAGGCAAGTAGTTACTACTTATATACATGAAGTGGTAACTAAGAAGAGTTAAAAAGGTAGGGTGAAACAAGTAAGAGATAGTTGATGACTATCTCTGGTTGTAATGTGAGTAAGAATATTGGTAAGGTGATGAATAAGGACACCTGGGGACCAGAGTAGCCTGAGGTAGTAGTCAGAGTGTATGACTGTAAGTGAAATGACTGTCCAAGTCAGTAGGTTAACCAATATTTGCATTTGAATAAACAAAGGTAAACAAAGAAGTGTTGAAGTGTCAAAAATAGGGGCTGCATAGTAAAAGGGGTGCTTAGGGGCTGAACCTTGAGCGCTGAAGGTTGGAGGGCGTAACAGCAACATCAAACACAAATCATTCACAGTGGTCAATAAACAGACAATTAATAGTGTTGAAGAAGAATTGGATTTACCAGATGAATAAACACTGGCTACAAAGGAACAACAGGCAAAACAACCAGATTATTTGAAGAAATATGAACACCTATTCAAGAAACAAAATTTCAACAAACTACCAATGAGAAAAGAATGGGATCATGAAATTAAT
>KZ302118.1:0-10555 GCA_002554575.1 Amanita thiersii Skay4041 | reverse complement strand
AACTGCCACAGCAATGGAACCTTTTACACCCAGTGTTCCATCAAAGATTGTTGACAAAGTATAAAGGAGCAGAGTATGCTATACAGAAAACTCCCATGCCACTGCCACCAGTGATCATCAATGAGGAGAAAGAATACAAAGTGGAACACATTCTAGCACAGCGTTGTGTTGGAAGAACCACAAAATTCCTCATCAAATGGAAAGGATATCCTAATGAAGAAAATACATGGGAAAGTCGCAATAATCTGACAAATGCCAAAACAAAATTGGAAGAGTTCTTATCACACCAATCACAGAAGAAGGAGAAAACATATAAAAGAAGACAGTAAAAAGTGTTGAAGAACTATCAAACCACACACACCTTGTCTTATGAATGATGTCCTTGCCTGCCTCCTCATTATTTTTGCTCTATTCTGGCATCTTATTGCCTTTTGTATTAAACAGTATCTTTCCCATTCAATGGCCACCACTCCTACTCTCCATACTTGACTCCCCCACTGCCACCATCACCCTGGTCACTCTTGTTGGAAGTACAATAGTAGTGCTACAGTTCGCAGTTTTGTGACATGTGATGTCACACTTTCTATATTCAGTAGTTAAACTGTATTGGTAGCATAAGTCCTAACTAAGATGCTGTATTCCATCCTCTGGTGCAAGTTATACCTTTCTTCAACTCTCAGCATCTCCTTCCTTGTCATCCTCTTTCAAATGAACAATGAACAGACAGACCCCCCCCCTACCCCAGATCTAGCAGAACTGCTAGTCATGTGGCACCACCCAATTTGGGCCTTCAGGAGGCTCAAAGCCAAGTTTTATCACTTCTCTTCACAATTCCAGACCTTAGTGAAGCACACTCCTTGCAGTGTCAGGACAATGGAGATACAAATCCACAAGCTCCAGACCTTAATCCAGACCATGGCAGCACAACAGGCTGAAATGCTGGAAAAAGCCAACATCTGGCAGATTAATCGGGATGTAATAAACAAATTATGCACCTCAGCAGATGCAACAAATCAATGGCTAGAGCAACAACTTCAATCATTGCATCAAGAGGTGACTACCCTTAATGCTATGACCACTCGATTAGCACCCCCACCAGTTATCCCTGTTCCACCTGTATCCCCTCAACCTTTACCTCCTCTTTCACCCTGCTACCAACCCTTCCAGGCCTGGGATGACAATTGCATCAATTGGGATGATCTAGAATGGAAAGAAGATAAATACTGTGGTCAAGTATACCGCTATGCCATTACAGGTCCTGACCATGCTCACCACTTTGTGGGAATATCACAAGAAAATTGAAGATGCTTTGCTAATTCAAAACACCAATTAGCTCATCTCATTTTTGAGGGCCAAGCCCTTGCCTTCACCCTGTCAGGAGTCTGATCACTGGGACAGTGATCTTAGAGAGAGGGTCATGTTATGCCCTCCAGACCTCTAGCACTCAAGGTTCAACCCTTAAGCACTCCCAACCCCTATTTTCGATGTTTTGATGTCCTTTTGTTTACCTTTGTTTATCCCTTTGCGAATACTCACTTTTACTGCCTGAGCACTGAGATAGACATCCCTTACAACCACCACTTAGATAAGATATAGATATGTCTGATCACTAGGTAGTGTTATGCCCTCCAACCTTCAGCACTCAAGGTTCAACCCCTAAGCACCCCTTTTACTATGCAGCCCCTAATTTTGACACTTCAACACTTCTTTGCTTACCTTTGTTTATTCAAATACAAATATTGGTTAACTGACTGACTTGGACAGTTGTTTCACCTACAGTCATACACTCTGACTACTACCTCAGGCTACTCTGGTCCCCAGGATTCCTTATTCATCATTTTACCAATATTCTTACTCATGTTACAACCAGGGATAACTATTATTATCTCTCACTTGCTTTACTTAGCTATTCTGATTCTCCCTTTTTTTTTTTTTTTAATAGTAAATGATGATGTATTATGGTTCATATACAAACTACATTGCTATACATAATTAAATCCCTACGAAAGGGATTTGGGGGGTCCAAAAATTTAAGTTGTAGGAGGGGGAGCGGGTTGCAGAATGTGTGCACCCTGATTTTCTCCGTCCTCCGGGATGACTAGGCTTTCGAAGGAAAAAGCCTTTGTGTTTTTGTGAACAAACTCAATTAAGAGTTTCGCGGCAGAAGGATTCCGCGATAATGTATGTAAAGGGGGTAAACAATGTTCAAAGAAGGGGCAGTCATATAAAATGTGCTTACGGGTGAGGTCTCTATCTTCTCCTCTGTCAGCGCAGTGAGCACAAGCCTTGGAGTTTTTGTTCGGATGATATTTGCTCGAATATTCAGCAGTGGGAGCGTGGTTGGTCAGCGCTCTCGTTAGTCTTGTATAGGTGTCGATGGTGTCACCACAGAGTGCACTCCACCTTTTTCGTGTGGTGATGCTCCTCGAGGGACGCCCTAGGTTGATCTGGAGCCATGAAGACCCAAAGGGAGGGGTCAGGTGCCATCTCCAGCTGTCCACAAAGTGTCGTTGGTGTAGTCGTTTGTGGTATGAAAGAAGTGTGTCATTCGGTACGATGTTTGTGTGTCAGCATGTGAGAGAGTCAGCCTCCACATTGAAAGGAATTCCTTTATGTCCTGGGCACCACCCGACGAGGAGGTGGTTCTGCGGTTTGTTTTGCAACCATCGACGGAGGGTTTCAGATGCTTGAACTGAACTCATCCGGTCATGAGCTTGACCTGCACTGAGGAAGAGGTTGATTGCTGGCCATGAGTCTGTATAGACAACTACGCAGCCCGAGAGGCCAGGAGAGTTAGATGAGGGAGGTTTGCAGCGGAGGAGTAGATTGGCTGCTTTCTGGAGAGCAACAACCTCGCTTTCAGTGCTATTTGTACTGGAAACTCCCTTGTACCACGATTGAATCTTTTTTCCGCCTTGTGTGACGATCACCGCTGCTGTGGCTTTGTCTGTGTTCGGGTCGTGGCTTCCATCAGTGAAGATGGCATAATCCGCAGTGTTGGACGTAATTTGGACTTGTGCAATCCTTGCTTCAATCCAATTGTTGTATATTTTGGTATCCGACTTCTTCGGGGGTACAGGGTTGTCGAATGTGATGCGATCTTCGAATCGATCAATAGTCCGGGCACCATTCACAGCCATGGGGTGAATTGCGATGCATCTCGGAGATATTCTAATCTCCTTCGCATCGGTTAGGGCTGTGGGTTTTGGACGGCGTCTAGATTTGCTGTATAGGTAGTCGTACGAGTGAAGATTGTCAAATTTTATCCGACGTTGTATTGCCCTGGTAGCTGGGGTGGTGGCTAGTCTTGTGGTAGCATTGCTGAGGCTTTTGTTAAGCCAAATGGTAACTGGCGGTATAGACGCCAAGAGGTCGATGCTTTTGATGGGGGTAGTTTTGAATGCACCCGTTATCCAGCGGTTTGCTACGTTTTGTAGAACATGACATTTGTCGACTAGTTTTTTGACGCCAAATCTGTTGTGTCTGTACCAAAGTTGGAAGCCATAACTCCAGATCGATCTCGCTATCGCTGTGTAGACCAGTGCTCATATATTCGGCGAAAGTCCCCAAGTGGATGTGCCCATCATTCGCGCTGACCTGAGGAAAGTTAGAGCCTTGTTAGTATAGCACGAAATGTGGAAAGAGAAATCTAAGTATGGAGAAAAGAAAAATCCTAAGTATTTCCAGTGATTTTGTGTATGTATCATAATTGTGTTATTTGAAGTGTTTGAAATTGGGAGTTGGATTTCCTTGTGTTTTTCGTCTGATGGGGTGATGTACCCTCTTGGTCTCGTGAGGTCCAGTGCGTAAAAGTTGAAGAATTCAGTTTTCGTGGTTTCTAATGAGAGGCCTATCTTCTCAAATGCTCTGGACAAACGCGAGTATTGAAGTCGTAAAATTGTCTTGTTTTCTTCAATTGAGTCTGATGAATGGCATAGGACGCCATCATCTACATAGAAGATTGACAAGGATGGAGATGCCAAGGAAAGTGGGAAATGATGTATGAGAGGTGCGGCGATGCATAGTGCGGAAAGAATAGGGGACAAGCAGTCCCCTTGAGGTAAGCCTAGATCGAAAGGAAAAGGAGGCGACATAGCTGAACCCCATTTATAGCTTGTTTTTCTGTCTTTTAGGAACGTTTCTATAAAGTTGCACATTATATCTCCAAATCCTTGGTGTCGTAATATTTTCACTACGACTTCGTGATTGATTGAAGGAAAAAATTGACCTATGTCGATAGCGATGACAGAGGAGTGGAGGCCTCTTGCTCTTGCCTCCTCGACGTGCGTCGTGAGTAGCAATCCCGCATCCATTGTGGATGAAGCCTTTATTCCTCCTACTTGGGCTGGGTGGACCAGTTTGTGGACAAGGGTGTCCATGTTCATGTGTGTTGCGAGGATTTTGGTGGTCAGTTTGCTTAAGGTGTTGAGTAGGCAGATCGGTCGATACGATTTTGGCGTGGTGTAGTCATCCTTATTTGGCTTCGGGATGATGATGGTGATGGATTCTTTGAATTGTGTCAGCCAAAATGCGTTCTCGATGGACCAGTTTAAGCTATCTTGTAGTTGTTCGCGGAAATGCTCATGGTGGTTCCAAAGGTATTTAACATGTTGCCAAGTGAGGTGGTCCAGACCTGGGGCTGAGCTGTTCGATGTTTTAGAAAGGGCTTCTTGTATTTCTGTTTTACTTATATTGTAATAAGGACATGGGGTTTTGGCCTCGAAGCGGTCAATTTCTTCTAAGTCTGGGGGAGTTGTAGTTGTAGTGTTGAATTGATCGTGTAGGCATGTCCACAATTCCGTAAGGTTAGACAATTGTCTATTTGTGTGTCTCGATTTAATGGTTGAGAAGGCGGGTGGAGGTCGTTGGTTGCCCCATTTCACGGGTTTCCAAGGTTTCCTGTTTGTGGATGCATCTTGTACCATCGCACGATAGTGGGCTTGTTGTGCATTGTGGATTTGTTTTTGGTATTCCCACCAATTTTGTTGTGTGGGGTTTTTGCCTACTTTAATTTTTGCTTCCTGACATTCATTGTTCCACCAAGGAGTGGGATGGCCTGTTGATCCTGGTTTGGCGCATTGGTTCCAGGAATCTCTGATGGTGTCATATAGCATGGTGAAGTTTGATTGAGCGAGTCGTGAAGCTTTGTCTTTTCCAGATGAAGTGTCGGGACTGCGCCACCATTCTTTATCACCAATGGTAGTCAGGAAGGTTTGTTCTTCTTTACTATCCTTTTTTATATAGGGGGGGCGGAAGGGATCATTTTCTGTCATCCATTCAATTGTGATGATTGTGTGATCCGATGAGCCTCGTCCCTCTAGATCTACTTTGCAATTTGCTTGTATCCGATTATGGTCTTTTACGAATACCAAGTCTAAAATGCGGTTAGCGTGGTTCTTTGAAAAGTGTGTAGGAGAGGATGGGGGGGATAGTAACGTTAGATTCTGGAGGAGTGCGGCGTGTAATAAGGCGTTCCCAATGTCAGGTTGAGAATGTACCGACGTGTCCCATGCTGAGTGGTGGAGGTTGAAATCGCCTTGTATGATGTTGACATCCGTCAGCGTAGGGAGTTTGTCGATGAGGCGCTTGACTGCGTCGTTTTTGGGGCCTTTGTAGGGGTTATTATAGACGTTAATTAATGTTGATATACAGTATGACCTGTTGAGTTGTTAATGATTTTTGTGCATAAGATATTGTGATGATTAAAAGAGTTCGTGTCAACAAAAATAGAGTGATTGGTAAGTAGGTGGTTGTTAACGAAAGTGGCTACTTGGGATTTGTCTTGGTATAGGTTAAAAGAGTGGGTGCACGTCCAGGCTGGATGGATGGGAGGACCGTAGACTGGGGTGCCCCTGGGATCGAATGAGGGAGCATGTTTAACTAGGTAGTATGGAACTTCCTGTATTAATAAAATGTCAGCTTCGTTGCTATATGAATCGAGCAGACCATGTAAATGTTTTATATTTTTGGCTATATTTTGACAGATGATCTTGCCAAATGTCGATGCAAAAGTGTTTTCTTTATTGTTTCGCTTATTCATGAGGTCTTGGGGGATAATCGTCTCCCGGCGGCGTTGGGTGCAGCAGACGCATTGGTTAAGCGTTGTGCCTTGCGTAATTCTTGTTGCTCTTTATTCCTCGCATTTTGTGCTTTAATGCATACGGACAGTTCCTCTTTGTTGTTCCTGGCCTTGTAGAAAGGGCAATGGTCGGAGGAACTCATATGTGGCCCTTCACAATTGACGCATCGGACTTCGCACAGATTTCCTTTTGTGCATTGTTCGCATGTTGACTTGTGCATGGTCGTGGGGTGGGGTCCTCCACACCATGCACAAAAGTGGGTTTTGGCTTTACAAAATTTTACTGGATGGTCCCATCTTTGGCATATGGGGCAGTTTTTCTTGTCTTCACCTGATTTGAAGACAAATTTTTCGCATACCGAGGGGTTGTTATCAAATTTAACGGTGGAACCTAGGCATTTTTTTTTGTGACAGATCCATTTTCAGTATCGAAAACTTCGCATACTACTGTCCTGGTGTATGTTGTTCGCTTGGTTTGGCCTGGTTTCAGCGGTCTTTGTCATTTGAAACGCAGGGTAAGAGAGAATCTAACGTTTTCAAAATTGGGATGTTTGCGGATGTAATGGTATAAGAGTCCATTGTCCATGGGAAGACCGTCCGAATGTTGGATCAGGACTCTGGGGAATCTAAGCTTAGATCTTGGTTTACGGCTTGCCAATGTTGCATCTGGGAAGAGGTCTAAAACAACTTCTTTCAGGGCTTCGAAAGAATTCTTGCCATCTGGGTGTTCATCGTCTCTGTTCTTATCGATGTTGCAGTTCATTGTTACTACGATGGCCTTTGGATCTTTCAACCAATTGGCGGATTTGATGTGGTTGCTGCCTAAGGCCAATAACCACTCCACATTTTCACTAACAATGTTGTTTAGTGCAGCTGTTAATTCCTCGTCTGTTTGTCTTGGGCTTGGTAAGGTGTTTTCGTCATCAGTGACGAAAAACTTGAAGACATTTGGTGGTGGTGGGAGGATAGTCGCCCTGGATATTTTGTTGTTGGCACCGACTGTTTTCCACCCTCCGGCTCCATCTTTTCTTGGGTCCTTCTGTTTGGTCATTGACGTTGTTGCTTGGTGTTACGAACTTTCTTTATTTCTTCTTTTCTTTCATAATTTTCTCCTTATTGTTTGCTTACTTCGTAGACGCTCAGTCAAGTGCGCGCTTAGGCAAGCGCTTGTCTAGGCATCTATCTTCAGCGCTTCTCATTACCGAGAAGTCATTGGTTCGATTCATGCTTTAGGTATTCTTTTATTTTCTTTCTCCTTTTAACTGCTTCGTATATAGTTGTTTGCTCCTTAGCTTCTTGATAGTCTACCTCACCGTGTAGCTACAGAAGTTTCCTCCTTTTATTCATCATCATTCGACCATTCCGGAGACGCTTGAGAGACTCGAAGGATTGGTTTAGGTTGTGTATAGTGAGCTCCTGACATAATCAAGAAGCTAGCTACACTCACCCGTCTCAACGCCGTAACACGTGTTACGAGCCCCCTTCTCCTCGTTAATCACTTCCAAGGCACGCTTGTGCCCCCCCTTCTCACACTCAGTATTGGAGTATACCACATCCGTGGTGTCCACCCCCTCGTTCACCTAATCACAGGCACCATCGACCCTTGGTTCGCAGCCCAGTGCCACTTTTCAACCATGTCCTGTTGCAGCTGGTGGAGATAGACCAGCGTAACTCACGGAGTAAGAAGGAACTTGACTAGGCACACCCTCGTGTTGGTGTCCTCTTCGAATAAACCCGCTCGTTCGTTCGCCTTGCGCGCCATCGGCCTCAAGGTTAATCTCTTATCAATCTCAATCAGTCCAAGGTACAGACTAGGGTTGTGCGCCCGTACCAGGACACTAGTAGTCACTCCTCACCTCATACACGTTTCATAACAACATGGACCCCTTACTCTACTCTCTTCTCCCGTTCTACTATCTATTTCGAATCCTTTTTTACCCCCTCCGCATGATGGTTGGCGGACCTGGGGGAGGTTCTGAAGAGCTGGATTGGACCATTGAACAGGCAATGATCAAAATCCAGCAGTTGGTCAACAGCATTTCAGCATTACAAAACACAATCCATCAACAAAATGCCGTGATCCAACAGCTCCAGGCTCAACAACCAGTTGGTAACGTGGGAGGTATACCACGAGGACCTAAAATGGCAACCCCGCCAATATATGACGGATCCATGGCCACATGTGAAGCGTTTATCAACGCTTGTCGCCTTTATATTCGAGCTAAGCCACAGGAATTCATGACTCTCATGGCAAAGGTTACTTGGGTGCTTGGATTCATGCAGACGGGCATGGCCCAGCTATTTTGGGATCAGTTTATGGTTTACATGAACACAGACAGTTATCGCACCCAGTACCTCGAATCCACAGAGGCGGATCCCATCGAGCTTTTGTATAGCAATATATACAAAGCTTTTGGCGACTCAAACAAACAGGCTACGGCAATTCAAGAAATTACCACCATAAAGCAAGGGACAAAATCTGGAGAAGAACACGTCCAGATTTTTAAGCAATGCTATATGCGGTCAGGCTATGGAGAAACGGCAGGAATTCACGAATTCAAGAGGTCACTTAACACGCCACTTCTCGATAAATTAATGGCTGTACCGGAATTACCCACAACGCTAGAAAAGTGGTATGAATTGGCCGTACATTTGGATAGACAATGGAGACAAGCAGTAGTGGAAAAGAAAACCTTCGCCGTCAGAAGCGGAAAAGGAGATACGGGAACGGGTCAAACACGTAATTCCACACCCAACCAACAATCCCGACCCCCCGTTCCTCGTACCAATAATCTCCCAGTTGCAAATACAGGACCTTCTTGTGATCCGAATGCAATGGATGTAGATCGTAACCAATCTACACGCCGTTGCTTCAATTGTGGTCAACCAGGCCACTTCGCACAAGAATGTCCTCAACCCCACCAACAACGGACAAGGTTAGTGGATGCGTGGAGGATGGGAATGGAGGAAGAGAGGACAGAACTATGGCGGATGATGGAAGGGGGCAATGCGGGTGTGGCCCCAGTGGTTAACACAGCACAGGCTTCGTCTCAGGTTTCAACTTCGTCCACGGCTAATACTTCGGGTTTTTCGCTTCGTCAATGAATGGCTTCGGTTCATTGACACCAGTAGACAATTTGTATGATTCATGCTTAGACATCCGATATGTACTTCAGGACAATACAAAATTGTTGCACCAAATCAGAAGCGAACCAATAAGAACAAAAACAAAAGGAATAAAAGCTTGGACTGGAAATTGGGTGTTACATCGAATTTGGAATGAACCGATTGAGGAGGGTGTAAGAACCTTGTCTCAATATGCACATAATCGACGACAATCAGAAATATCCAAAGGATTGGTCAATGAATTAAATTCCCTCTCAGAAGGAGACGCACTGTGGGCAATCTATCAATTAAAAGAAAAGCCCATGGTCATCCGAACAAGTGGAACCAACCAAATGGATATTCCCTGTATAGTTTCTACGACAGACACCCTCGAGACCTTTATGGTGAAAGCCTTACTTGACAGTGGATGTACAGGATCTTGTGTTAATTCGGAATTCGTGAAAACTCATCAATTAAATTCTCAACCCCTTCCAAGAGTGATACCAGTATACAATGCGGACGGCACTCTTAATGAAGGAGGTGCCTTAACCCATAAAATTAAACTGAGAATGAAAATCGGTGATCACGAAGAAACGATGGATTTTGGAATCTCTAATCTGAGTAAAAATGAAATCTTCTTGGGATTCGACTGGTTGAAATACCATAATCCCAAAGTTGATTGGAAAGAGTCCAAAATTGAATTTTCACGATGTCCTGGAACCTGTCAAGCCGAGACAGAAGTTGAGGAGCCAGAGGATGAGCTTGAGTATAGAAAGTGGGAGGAAATGGAGGAGGGAGATTGTCTATTGGCAGTACATGTAGGACCAGAGGAAATGCAATTCCGCGCATACCAGTCGAAAGCAGGGGCATTAGCAGAACGAACCTATGTCCCAAAAACTAACAGAGAATTACATGCTAAAATCCCTGCTTATTGTATGCCGTATTGTGAGGTTTTTGAGAAAGAGACATTCGATGAGCTACCTCCCAGAAGACCCTGGGATCACGCTATCAAACTATGTCCAAATGTGAAACTGCTTGACTGTAAAATCTATCCATTGAACTTAGATGAGCAGAAGCAGTTGGACAACTTTCTAAAAGAGAATCTCGAATCTGGTCGAATCTGTCCTAGCAAATCCCCAATGGCATCACCATTCTTTTTCATTAAGAAGAAAGATGGTTCATTACGTCCTGTCCAGGACTATAGAAAACTGAATGAGATGACCATTAAAAATCGTTATCCATTACCTTTGATTGGAGAACTAATCGATAAACTTTCCAATGTGAGGTATTTTTCAAAAATGGACATCCGATGGGGATATAATAATATTCAGATTGTTGAAATTATACGCTCTCAAATAATTGAAGACATCT
>KZ302117.1:15203-49196 GCA_002554575.1 Amanita thiersii Skay4041 | reverse complement strand
CCTAGGATTCCCTAGGCTTTCAATACAAGTATCTCCTCTACTCTCACCTCGTTCTCATTGTCTGAGGATCTACCTAGAGCATCACTCTACCTAGTGACCAGGCATATCTTTATCTTATCTAAGTGGTGGTCACCTCGCCATTGCCACTCCCCTCAAGAGTCCTATACTTGGTCTTTGGCTTACTGCCTGAGCACTGAGATAGACGTCCCTTACAATAACCCAGTTGTGACTCCACCAAGCTCAAGGGGATGACTACCCTTTTATTGCCTGGAAGGATAAAGGCTGGCCCACTGAAGTGCACAGACCCAACAGTTGGTTACCCTTGTATATAGAGGGAGGGGATGCCACACAAAGAGGACAAAACTTAAAAGGGACTCAACAAGGACTCACAAAGGACTCAAAAAAGCGAAAATCTTGACTCAAGCAACTAGAGGCAAAGGGCCCATAACCTGTCAGAACAGCACAGCTGATCTAGTGCTGAAGTCCAGAGTTAGAAACTGTATTGAAGATAGAGTAGACACATACCTGAAGTCCAGAGTTAGAAACTGGGGACTTCAGGTGGAAACAACCTAGCTTATATAGAGTGTAGAACAATGTAAAGTAGAACAATAGGCAAAGTACAATGTGCTTTGTAACAATAAGATGTGTAACAATAAGATGTGATAAGATAAAGAACAATCTTAGCTAAACAATGGAGATAAGGACTTGGGCAAATTCTGACATTATGTCTGTTTACCTTTTATGAATACTTGCCTAGGATTCCCTAGGCTTTCAATACAAGTATTCCTCTTACTCTCATCTTGCTCTCACTGTCTGAGGATCTACCTAGAGCTCATCACTCTACCTAGTGATCAGACATATCTATACCTTATCTAAGTGGTGGTTATCTCACCATTGCCACTTCCATTGAGAGTCTTATACTTGGTCTTCAGCTTACTGCCTGAGCACTGAGATAGACATCCCTTACAAGTTCCTCCCATCACCATATGGCTGAATAAAAACATCAAGAATGCAACCATATGCCTAGCACACCTACCAAGTTCTAGGGCCATACAATGTTCTATCAAATATGAAGGACTACACATGTATGACTTCAATTACAAACATTCAAGATGCACTCCATGGACCACCCTCATCCATGAGGCACAGAAACTTGAAATTGACACATGGTCAAACTCATTTCACCTGCACATGGTAAAAGGATCTAGAACAATCAACTCCCATGAAGATCAAATCTCTATAGACAACCCTTCACCACCCAAGAAGTCTGATCAGAAAATTTACAACAATTGGATTCAAGTGAGAAAAAATATGATCAAGTCCACCACTAACTCCACCAACCTTGCAATCTTCATGGATGGAAGCCACAGCCCATCAGACAATCATGCAACTGCAGCCATAGTCATTATGGCTCAAGGAAGAATCATCAGAACCAAATGCAAGAGCATCATGAGTACAAATAGCATGGAAAGCAAGGTAATCACTCTCCAACAAGCTACCCTCCTCTCTACATCCTCCACCAGATACTCTGGCCTCTCAGGCTGTGTCGTCCTCTACACAGACTCCCAGCCAGCAATTGACCTCTTCCTCAGCCCATCCAGAGCTCATGACCAGATGAGTGTGGTATGGACATCTCTGGCCCTTCAAAAATGGCTGCAAAACAACCTGCAGAACCTCTATGTTGGGTGGTGCATCAGTCATTCAGGTATCACTTTCAATGAGAAAGCCAACAAACTAACCCACAGTTGACTCAACATAATTTCACCACACTGGACTATCTCATACCTGATGAGGGATGCCAAACACACTTTCATAAAAGAATGGAGACAAACACCTCAAACCTCCATTCAGATCATCCTGGCCTAGAGTTAAACTTGGCCAATTGAACCCCACCACCACACATAAAAGGTGGGGTGCACTTTGTGGGGATGCCATCGAACCATACTCAAGACTAGTACAATGCCTCACCAACCATGCCCCAACCTCAGAATTTTGAGAGAGATTCCATCTGTGCAAGATCTCATGCACTTGTGCCTGGTGCACTGACAGAGGAGAAGACCTGAACTTGACTTGTGAGTACATTCTTTGCTTGTGTACTAATTTCTCAAATAGACTACCACCAATTGATATATTATTGTGCAAACTGAGTGCAATAAAACTCATTATTACTTATCTTTGAATGAACACATTGGCTTTCTCTTTTGAAAGCCAAATCAATGATGACACAGATGAGGGTGTACTTGGAGTTCATCTCTCTGTACAACCCAATCTAACATCAAGGGTTTAATTTTTGGACCACCCCTTCATGGGGCATACATACTGACTCATACATAGTGTTGTAGCTCACTCAGCATATACAAACAATATATAAATTCTACTATTAAAAAAAAAGGGGGGGGTAGTTTTAGTAGTGAAATCCATCTCCTTTCTCTGATCAACTCTATACTGTGAATAATTTCTAAGTGAAAGTTGACATTAGCTGACAAGCTGGAGTCCACAAGGACCTGTGGCTTGGGGTAAAGTACTGGGTTCATGACAAAACCTCAATATCTGTAAAATAATAAAATAAAATAGAATTTCTGTGACAAGTTGGTTGTGCAGAGCTGCAGCTATTTGCAGAGGGTGGAGTAGATGAAGGCCTGTTGCCAATGCTTCTTTCTCTCTAACCACCACCATCCCAAAAAGACCAAACAAGTACAAACTCAGTTTCCCTCCTCCAAGTGGTGGTTTACAACAAGTATCTGGCTTCATATTTGAATAGCCTTGGTTTTCAAATCCCATTGAATACATCTTCCCATTTTTCTTTTTTTTCTTTTCAGTGTTTCACAGGTCTAGCACATCTCAAAATAAATCACAAAGAAATCATATGCTCTCATTACAAAAATGAGTGATATAGGATACACAGTCTCTCCCAGTCCAGTAGGACAAAACAACAATGCCTTCTCAACTGCAATCAGCAGTCTCAGGTCCACATTCCAACAAGAGTTGGCATTGGACGATGCCCTTCATTACATCAATTCTGTTATACACAGCAGAACAAACTCCCCCCTCCAACCACCTCATTGTGAACATGAGGACAACACTGAACACAAGGAAATGGCCCATATCACTGCCCAGGGACAAAGGTCACACTCAGTCACACCAAAAGCATCACCAGTTGTGTCCCCCCAAACTATCTACCAGCCCTCCTCAATGGATAACAATAGTAACAAAAATGGTTTTATCTCACACATGTGCTCGGCTGCCTTCAATGAATCACAAAACATAGTGCAACCGATCCCTTCCCACCCCCCACTGGCCTTTCTAATGTCTGATTTCGTCAACTCTGATATCAACCTCACTGGTACCCTGATCTCTTTACTGGCATTAATGGACAAACCCCAATCATTGGATTTCCTGTCTAGTACAGACCCAACTTTCATTTTACAAAACATCTTTGCAACAAATGCCAACAACATGTTACAAATGAAAGGATATGTCCCATCAATACAGGTTAAGGACATGGGCAAAGCCCTGGCAACACACATTTGCACCTGCATGGGATCTGGCTTTGACAACACACAGGACGAACGCACTATTCAAACAGATTTATTGGCAAGAATCTTTGCCTATGCGGCCATGGAACTAAACACGGAGGTGGCAGATTACATGGTAGCATCACACGGCTCCACCATCCTGCTCATAATATACAGAGAAATACAGGAAGACTGGGATTTCTTGGGAAACTCAGACAACTTTCTTCTGACTAACACCACCAAGACCATCCAGGATGACCTAGATGAGGCATTTACAAACAGACAACATAAAAACATTATGTCAATCACTACTCCAGTATCTCAATTCTCTTCACAGGATAAACACACCATCATAGACTCCATTGTGAATGAAACCCCTCTACCTGAAAAATGGGCCTTCGTGGATGAGAAGGGACACAAATGCGTCACATATGGATGGTTGTCAGGCAATGATATACCAAAGAAATCTATTCCCCCATCCACATCCTTCTCACTGACCATAGGACAAAAATGCCCATTGGAAATGGACCACAATATGGAGAATATTACACATGTGGAATGTTTGGAAGCCATCAAACACCACCTCCCATTACCGCAGTTGACAATCAAGGCAAACTGTGATGCATGGACAATCACTACCAACAACTGTCTAGACATATGCAGATCCAAATACCCAGACATAAACCCCACAGTATTAAGATCAACAATCATTGACAACACAGACAAACTGGGAAAAAGGGAATATTTCATCAACTGCATCTGTCATCTTGCAAGATCCAAAGATCAAATGGCCCTTAAAAATTTTGAGGAAGAACAGTTATGATACCTCCTACAAGAAGTAACAGAAATCTTCTCTGATAACAAACAAGGTCCGGACTTGGCTATGGAAGATGTCACCCGAGAACTCTCCAAAATAGACATCATCCGCAAAATGACCACAATCTGGAAAGACATGGTGAAAACAATGTGGAAAGAAAACATCCTCACATGCAATCAAGCCACATTGGACCAAGCAACACATTTATTGCTTTTGGAAGACACAACCCACAAATATGCACAGATGACACAAGGTCAAATCTATGACACAGAAATTGACCAACGTGACCAAATTATTGCATGCATCACTGCACTTAATGAAAACGTGTCTAAAGCCATTGCTGACATCAAATGGAAATCCATACCTACCAAGGACCAAGACAAAATCAGCCTCATCACTCTACAAGGATGGGAAATGGTGAAACGCACCATTCTCCAAAACCCATCCAAGTTCTTCCCAGATAACATACCCTCTTCTCAACGAGCGTGAATCATGACTGAGATAATGAACAACCTCAGACAGAAAGACAACCACAAATGGGCATGCAAAATCATACAGGATGTAAACAACAAAGGCCTACAGTCTAGAGCAATGGAACAAAGGATAACAGCCATAACTTGAAGACTACAATGTTGGCTCTCTTCCCCTTCCCCATCCCCTGTTACGATTTCTCATTTCCTTTTCTTTTCCTTTTCTTTTTCTTTTCTTTTTCTTTCCATTTTATCATGATCTGTTATTGATGCCCATTTAGATGCACGCTCTTGTCAGCGTCAGTCTAGATGTGTGCCTCTTTTTAGTGCTGACCTAAGCACGCGCCTCCATTATTCCAATTCCCAGAGGTTGGCAGTTCAATTTGCCCTTAGACCTTTCTTTTATTTCTTCTTTTGCTTTTTAACTGCTGTTGTAGTTTATTTGGTCCTTAGCTCTTTGATAGTTGTCCTACCATACAGCTTCAATAGAGTCTCACTTTCTCTTCTCTAAACTCTTCAACACTTTGTGGAGCGATGCCTGAGGGACTTGGTGGATCACAGTAAAGGCTGTATAGTGAGGTTCTAACATCCCCCCCACCTGAAATTACAAACCAAAATGACCAGGACATGCCTCCGGCAGATCCCCTCCCTTGGACCGAAACCAAAGAATACAAACAGAACCAAAAACTCTGGATGGACACAGCATCTGAAATATTTGAAAAACTCTCTCCTTACTTCCCTAGCGAAGACAGAAAACTGAAAGAAGAACTATATTGTGAAGCAGCAGACATATGCACTGCCCAAGATAAAGAGTTACTACAGCTACAATTGATCTCCTCTCTCACTGATAGCAACAAGAAGCGAGAACTGGAAGAAATGCAAAAAATCTCTATCAACAAGGAATTCCAAGCCCTTCTCCAGGCTGAAAATTGTTGAAAACTCAATCAAAGGAAACAAGAATTTGAAGACTACCTTTCCACAAAAGACTTCGAATATTATGTCCAACATACCAGGGATCAACTCTCAAACCTGGCTGTACCTCTGAAAAAGAAAACCATTTTAAAAAACCTCATTAACGATGCTGAACAAGTCAAATGGTCACCAAAACACAGGATTGATGATGATGGATCTGTTCTACTGGACTCCCCCCCCCCTTCCCCACCCCCTAAAGCCAAACCCAAATTGGTAAAGGCAAAGGAACGATCTAAACAAGAGGCAGAACAAACATGAAAAGGCAATACCCCTAACACCAAACACCTACAGAAACTCTTGAACAAAATGAACAAGGACAACAGCATGAAAATTATGCAGGAAATCCACAAAATTTCAGAAAAAGACAAACTCACTACTGCCAAACAAAGACTAATCAAACTGGCTGAGACCACAAAGTCCCCCTCGTATGCTCAGAAAGCATTGCCATTGTCATCAAACAAGAGCAATGCCAAAGACCCCAGGAAAGATGGAGCTGGAGGTTGGAAAACGGTTGGTGGTAATAATAAAATTTCCAGGGCCACTATCCTCCCCCCCCTCCCAACATCTTCAAATTCTTCATCACAGACAATGAAACCACACTTCCTAATCCCAAACAAACTGATGAAGAACTTACAGCTACCCTCAATAACATCATTAGTGAGAATGTGGAGTGGCTTTTAGTTCTAGGCAGCAACCACATTAAATCTGCAAATTGGTCAAAAGACCCAAAAGCCATTGTGGTTACAATGACTTGCAATATTGACAAGAACAGGGAAGACAATCTACTGGATGGGAAAGAAGCATTCAATACCCTCCAAGAAGTCATGTTAGACCTTTTCCTGGACATGACTCTGGCAAATCGTAAACCCAGGTCCAAATTCAGATTCCCCAGGGTCCTGATGCAACACTTGGACAGCCTCCCCATGGACAATGGCCTCTTATACCACTACATCAGAAAACACCCAAATTTCGAAGATGTCAGATTCTCCTTAACCCCACATTTCAAATGCCCACACCTGCTCAAGCCAGGTCAAACAGAAAGGATAACATACACAAAAACAGTCATTTGCGAAATTTTTGACACAGAGACTGGATCAGTGGCCAAGAAATGCCTAGGTTCTGTAGTCAAGTTTGACAACAACCCCTCCATGTGTGAAAAATTTGTCTTCAAATCAGGAGAAGACAAGAAGAACTGCCCGATATGTCAAAGGTGGGACCACATTGCAAAGTTCTGTAAATCCAGAACACACTATTGCACATGATGCAGAGGGCCCCACCCAACTACTATGCATAAATCTACCTGCAAACAATGCACAAAAGGCAACTTGTGCAAAGTTAAATGCGTCAACTGCAAGGGACCACATATGAGTACCTCAGAACACTGTCCTTTCTTCAAGGCCCGAAACAACAAAGCTGAGCTCTTGATATACATCAAGGCTCAAAACGCCCGTAACAAGGAAAGACAAGAAACACGACAAGCACAATGTTTGCTGAATCCAATGTCTGCGCCTAATGCCGCCAGGAGACGCCTATCCCCCAAGGCCTCATGATTGCATGAAACCACCAACATGAAATTATTGCTGTTACATACAGCAAAGTAGTATGCCAAAACATTGCAAAAAATATCAAACACTTACATGGTTTACTAGACTCTCTAGCTAACACTACAGACATACTTATGGTACAAGAAACCCCCTTCTACCTAGTCAAACATGCACCTTCCTTTGACCCAGAGGGAACACCAGTCTATGGCTTGGTCATCCACCCTGCCTGGATATGTGCCCACTCCTTCCATATATACCATGATAAATCCCAAGTCGCAATGTTTATAAACAAAAGAGTACTTACAAATCATTCTCTTTTCATAGATACAGACACGTTTAAACATCACAACATCCTATGCACTAAGCTTACTAACAACATTACAGGACAAACCTCGATGATCATCAACACCTACAACAACCCATACAAAGGACCTCAAAATGATACAGTTAAACAGTTGATCAAAAACATACATCTCATTCCGGATGTGAACCTCATACAAGGTGACTTTAACCTACATCACACTGAATGGGATGAGTCAGTCAACACAACCCCCGACATAGGAATGGCTCTTTTCCAAGCCATGTTCCTACAAGATTTATCCCTCATCTCACCCCCAACAATGCCCACACACATCTCAAAACACCACGTGAACTGGGTGCTAGATCTGGCCTTCACCAAAGACCACAATTGTATCCAAACCACATGCACAGTAGAACCGGAGAAATGAGGGAGCTCCAACCATGCACTCATAACAATCTCATGGGCAAATGATGTCACCCCTTATCACCCTCCCTACATAAAACAGGATAGCAAGGAAGAAATGGCTTTCTTATCCACCATCGGAGAGTTTGAATGGTGGAACTCTCCATCTGCACAGGAAACAAGGGAGACACAACACCAAATGGCTCAAGAGAATTTCATGAAATTATACGATGCTACACTTAGCACATGGGAAAAACATTCTAAACCAGGTTCTGTCAAACACCCCACATGTAAGGGACATCTATCTCAGTGCTCAGGCAGTAAGCCAAGGACCAAGTATAGGACTCTTGAGGTAAGTGGAAATGGCGAGATGACCACCGCTTAGATAAGATATAGATATGTCTGATGGCTAGGTAGAGTGATGAGCTCTAGGTAGGTCTTCAGACAATGAGAGCGAAGTGAGAGTAAGAAGAATACTTGTATTGAAAGCCTAGGGAATCCTAGGCAAGTAGCTACTGTTTATATACATAAAGTGGTAGCTAAGGTGAACTAAAGAAATGCAATGAAACAGGTGAGAAAGTAAATATAGCTACTACTGGTAACCAGATGAGTAAGTAGCTCAGTGAGGTGATGAGTGAGGATGCTGGGGACCAGAGTAGCCTGAAGCAATAGTCAGTGATGTTGACTACAGGTGAAACACTGTCCACAGAGGCAGTAAAGATGAGTATTCACAACAGGATAAATAAAGGTAAACAAAGAGATGTTGAAATGTCGAAGATAGGGGTTAGGAGTGCTTAGGGGTTGAACCTTGAGTGCTGAAGGCTGGAGGGCATAACACCACACCCTGGTGGAATGACCAATGTCAGAATGTGAAGGATTTGGTCTCTAACTCACCTACACAGACAAACAGGACAGAATATCAATGGTGTATCCACAAAGCATGTCAGTCCTATTACTGAAAAACAGTCAAGGAGGCATCATCCAGTCAAAAACCATGGAAACCAGCAAAATGGGGAAACAAAAGACCACCCCCAGCTTTCTCCACACTCAAGTCAGTGAATGGCAAACAAGTCTCATCGCTACCAGAACTCTGGTCATGCCTCCATAAGCAATTCAACTCATCTTCTGTGATGGAACCAATATTGACAGAGATTGACATGTATAAACAGATCCCCCCCATCCCTTCAACCCCATTAGTAAAACCAAAATCTGCGAAGCCCTCGCAAAAACAAAGAATGGATCGGCTCCAGGTCCAGATCACTTGACATGGCAACACTTGAAATATCTCTGGAACAATCATGAGCACTTTCAAGATCAACTCCACCAATGCCTTGTGTGGTTGGTGGAGAACGCCTTCTGGCCTTCCCAGTTCAAAGAATCCACAACATTAGTGATTCCAAAACCAAAGAAGAGCGACTACTTGATTCCAAAGGCATATCACCCAATATGCCTCCTCAATACTATGAGCAAGTTGACTACAAAAATTCTGGTGGAATGCATGAACATGGAGGCCATTCTCCATCGAATAGTCCACCCAGCCCAAGTAGGTGGAATTAAAGAGTCTTCCACTACAGATGCAGGCTTGCTCCTCACCACTCATGTGGAAGAGGTGAGAGCTCAAGGACTGCACACATCAATCCTAGCGGTTGATATTGGCCAGTTCTTCCCATCAATCAATCACCAGGTAATAACACACATTCTTCAAAGACAGGGCTTCAACAACATCATCTGCAACTTTGTCAAATCTTTCCTAAAAGATAGACATACACAATACCAATGGGGATCAGCCATATCACCTCCTACACCCTTCAACCTCAGATTACCCCAGGGAGATTGCTTGTCACCAATATTATCAGCACTGTGCATAGCTGCCCCCCTCAACCAATACTTCCCACTAGACCCACACTCCCCATCCTTCTCAATTTTTTACATGGACGACAGAGTTCTTGGGCATTCTTCCGACTCAATTGAGGGTAACAAAACCATACTGTGAATAATGTACTCGAGATTGGTACAAGCATTCAAATGGATTGGCCTCACACTGGAGATGACAAAAACAGAATTCTTTAACTTTTATGCCCTCGATCTAACCAAAGCACATGGATACATCACCCCAACAAACTCAACACACAAAGAAATAACACTCCCTACAGACAATTTAACAACCACACAAATCACAATAAAAACACAGAATGTTTGGAAGTATTTAGGTTTCTTTTTTACACCCTACTTAGACTTTTCTTTCCATGTATCGTGCTACACTAACAAAGCACTCACTTTCCTCAGGTCAGCACACATGATGGGCACATCCACCTGGGGGCTAGCGCTGGACACATGGGCATTGGTATATACAGCCATCACAAGGGCAATATGGAGTTATGGGTTCCAACTGTGGTACAGACATAATGGATTTGGGGTCAAAAAATTGGTGGACAAATGCCACAAGACTCAAAACGTGGCCAACAGATGGATCACAGGCATGTTCAAAACAATACCAATCAAAAGCCTAGATCTATTGTCATCCATTCCTCCAGTTGTGATATGGCTGAACAAGAGTCTAAACAATGCCACTCTCAGAACGGCGACACTGCTGACATCAAGAGCCATTCAGCGCTCAATTAAACATGACAGGTCACACTCATACAATCTCTTGTACACCAAGTCCAGGAGAAGACTGAAACCAACCATGCTTCACTTCGCTAAAGATATCCAGATCTCTCCAAGATACACAATGCTCCACCCATCTCATATCAAAGGGGCACAGACAATTGACATTTTCGAAGATTGGATCTCCTGGGACCACCCCACTCCTCTGAAGAAGACAGACAAAAACTTGTATGACAGTTGGATGATGAAGCGCATAAAAGATGTAAACCAAAATGCCAAGACTGCGGACTACGCAATCTTCACAGACGGCAGCCATGACCCTACCACGGACAAAGCCACAGCATTGGTCATCCTCACTAAACATGGCCACCAAATCTAAACATGGTACAAAGGAGTTTCAGCTACAAATAGCACAGAAAGTGAAGTCCAGGTGCTACAGCAGGCGATCCACCTTCTCCTCCCCCTCTCCTCTCCTCTCTCATCTGGCTTATTGGGTTGGGTTGTCTTATACACAGACTCCCAACCAGCACTCTTTTTTTTTTTTTTTTGAATAGTAATGTATATTTATTTCATATCTAATTACAAACTACATTGTGTTCTTGTAAGTAAATCCCCTTGAGAGGGATGGTTTCATTGAAAAATTATGTTATTGGAGGGGAAGCGGGTTGCGGTGTATTCGCACCCTTATCTTCGTCCTCCCGGATTAAAAGGTTTTTGAACATGAAAGCCTTTGGATTAGCAATTAAAAACTCAGTGATGAGTTTAATTGCATTTGGTTTTCGTAGTAGAATGCGTAGCGGTGGGAGACTATGTATATTGTCAGTACATGAAAATAAAATATGCTCACAACTATTCAAAAGCTCTTCTCCTCTGTCAGCACAAGGGGCGCATGCCAAAGAGTTCTTGCTCGGGTGGTATTTTGAAGAATATTCTGCAGTGGGGGCATGGTTTGTTAACGCCCTCGTAAGTCTCGCGTATGTGGTGATGGTGTCTCCGCATAGCGCACTCCACCATTTACGTGTGGTGGTGACACTAGATGTTTGTCCTAATGGGATTGGAAGCCAGGACATGCCAAACGGAGGGCTGAGATATGCTCTCCATTCGTCCATGAAATCTCGGTGATGTTTTTGTTTATGGAATGATGGTGAGTCATGGTTTGGGACAACGGTGGTATGCATACGTGTCAGTTTGTCTACTTTTTTGTTCCAAGGGATCCCTCGGTGTCCTGGACACCACCCGACGTATAGGTGGTTATGTGGATCATCTTGCAACCATCCTCGAAGCGTCCTGTTTGCTCAGACTGAGCTCATCCGGTTGTGCGCCCCTTTCATGTTGAGGAAGAGGTCGATTGCTGGCCGCAAGTCCATGTAAAGGACTACGCAGCCCGTGAGGCCAGATGAGAGAGGGGAAGGGCGAGCAGTGGAGAGGAGGTCGATAGCTTTCTGGAGAGCGATACACTCGCTCTCCGTGCTATTTGTACTTCGCACACCTTTGTAAAACAAGCTTATGAGTTTGTTATCTTTTGTGATGATCACCGCTGCCCAACCAGCACTCAACCTCTTCCTCAGCGTGAGGAACCATGACCAGATGAGCTCAGTGGCCACCTCAACACACCTACAACAATGGCTGCAAAATGACCCGCAGAACCACCTATCCATTGGGTGGTGCCCAGGCCATAGGGGAATTCCCCACAACACCACAGCAGACCGCTTAACCCAAAAGCCTATGGCCATAGTACTAGACTGGTTGTCCCCAACATTTTTCAAATGCAACTACCAACGATAATTCAAGGACAGTTGGAAACAGCATCTCACACTGCTGTTCAGTTCCACATGGCTACCGATTAACTTGGGACACAGGTTGGGGGTAACTACAACACAGAGATGGTGGGGGGCCCTCTGTGGGGACTCCATTGAAACATACACAAGGCTCACCAGAGCCCTCACCAACCACACACCTACTGCTGAATATACCACAAGATTCCACCCAAGCAAAAACTCTCAGGCGTGTGCCCCTTGCGCTGACAGAGGAGAAGACACCATAGCAATGCATGAGCACATCTTTTCTTTCTGTTCTGATTATGTACATAGGTTACCACCTCTACGAATACTTCTGTGGAAACCTTCTGCTGCGAAACTCATAACTGAGTTCCTTCACAAAAACCCAAAAGCGTTCACATTTGAATGCTTGGTCATGAATGAAGATGAGGAACAGAGTGCACCATCGGTACAACCCACCTCCCTTCTCAACACATAAACCAATGTTTCATTCTTCCCCTTCAAGAGGATATATTACTGATACAAACTGCAATGTTGTTCACCTCATGTACAGTACAAACAAATATTACTACTATTTTTTTTAAAAAAAAAAAAAAAAAAAGAAAGGCCTGTTGCTCAGTTGGGCTTGGCTTACCAAGTGAAAGGTTGACTAGCTGCCTGGTGGCCAGTCAGAGTCCAAGTAGTGTCAGAACAGCACAGCTGATCTAGTGCTGAAGTCCAGAGTTAGAAACTGGGGACTTCAGGTGGAAACTACCTAGCTTATATAGAGTATAGAACAATGTAAAGTAGAACAATAGGAAAAGTACAATGTACTTTGTAACAATAAGATGTGATAAGATAAAGAACAATGGAATTAGGTAAACAATGGAGATAAGGACTTGGGCAAATTCTGACAAGTAGTGGGTGGTTTGTGAGCTCAGCTTGTGTTCCTGGAATGCCAGGGTAGTTGCCAGTGCAGGTGATGGTTGTGGTGGTGCAGGGTGTCATGGCAGAAGTCAGGGTAATGTTGAAAAACCAAGGCAAAATGGAGTTTGAGGTGTAGGGGTGTGAGTTTGAATATACTGTCAGGACCAGGTCCTGCTGGGTGCAGAGTATTGAAATGATCTTGAGACTGCAGCCCCAAGGGTGCTGTCTTAGTAGTATACTGTAGACTACTTACTCTAGTAACAAAAGCTTGAGTAGAACTTGGTTTATTGCAGCTACAGAGGTCCAGTATTTATACTACAGAGTCTGTGCACAGACCAATTCTATCTATACTGTAGTCAGCAGCTGTACAACATGCCATAGGTGCATGTTTATAGCATGCTTCTGCCATGAGTTATTCTAAAGAGAGAACTACATATGTCATAGTGATATCATAAGGGTCCTATCTATCCAATGATGCCCCTTCACACTGTCAAGAGGACAACAACAGCAACATGCAGCAGCTAGTTAAGTAAGACTTTCACTTACAATCTAGAGCAGTGTCAAGAGAGTAGCATGTAGCAAAGATTTCAAGAGGAGGCAAAGGCTCAACAATTGATGGAATGAAGTTTGTTTTTTTTCTAGCTACAAAATACATGGCTTTTATACACTACAGACCAGGTATAAGAATAGAAGAAAAATACACAAAGTGTCAGACATGTGAGTGTGCTGAGTAAGTGGATTATCAATCCTTCACATGTCATGTCAAGTATGAGAACATATTGTCTGTTGGACAACTTCACTCTCATGTCATGTTAACTGTGAGATAGTTCTCATGTCATGTCATCTGTGAGTTACAATGATTCATAATGACTTGATTCTGCTTATGACAGAACATAATCATCACCTTCCTCATCATCTAACCAACGATCCTTTATCTGCATTGTTGACAGATGTCTTCAATTATTTGTGAGCATATAAATTCAACACACACATCTGTACATGCTCCATCTGCAAATGGTTAATGACCTGAGGAACCACATGTGCTTCATGTGGGTACCTGGTGTTGAAAATAGTGATGATACACTATTAAAATGGACTAATAACTAGTAAAAAGCTTACTTTGGACACTTATTTCATTAATATCTCAACTTCTACTGATTAGAATTACATAAAAATTATATGGATAACTCTTTTTTTACTTGTAGTTTATGTTCCCAAAGTTTGGACCCCTAAATCACACATAAAATTTCGGTTGCAATATTATGGACACCTAAACTCATGCCTCAGGTGATTTGGGGCCAATAGGACCAAACAGAGGGGTTTCCCTTCTTTGTCTGGAAGGACACATTGATTGATAGGTTACTTGTGACTCTTACTATACAAGCAATTCATTAGACTTGTTATAAGCATTTCAAAGACCTTTGTGGGCTCTAAGACTTGTCTCTGATCAGTTTATTACTAGTAGAACTTGTCTTATTATCAATTTCTAACACCTGGTCACTGTGACAACCAATATAACACACTTGCTGACAGATTAACTAGAGTGCCAGCTATGGCTCTAGATCCATGTGGTACATTATCATATCACCACCTCATGACTAACAGAGAGTTTGTTAGGGAATGGCTACAATACCTAGTAAGACCACAAGATACACAATGGCTGGTGGTGCAGAACACACACAAGAAGCCAACCAAATTCCTCAAAACCTGGTCCATTGTCAGTGACCACTGTCACTAACAAACCTTTTAGGTTCTCTCACTGCTTCCTTAGTGTTTTCCTGCTCTGATAGGACCCTTGACAACTATAGATTGCACCCTACTAGACCTAGACCCAGGCCACTGTACTACTACAACTACTAGACTACAATGACAGTGGGAGGGAAGAAGATCTTGAAGGTGGGAAAACTGTAAACTATGAAACAGTCAGGTATATAAAGCTGGGACTTCTTGTTTGTTCCATGTTTGTATCATGTGACCCATACCAGAATATCCTACCAACTTAAGTGCCAACATTAGGCATGCACCTCTGAACCAGTGCTTGTTTCCCAGCACTCCCTACAGTGTCTACAAGTATTTAAAGTAAAAGAAAAAGAAAAGAAAAAGAAAATATAGAGTGTCTATACAATAGTGCCCAAGTCTGTCACCACCATGACATCCATGGCATGTAAGGATAACCCAGAGGCCTATGCATGCCTTGTGTGGTGCTTGAGCAATCATGCACCCACAGGGGCTTTAGGCAGCATTTCTTCCCACAAGAAGGAAGAAATTGCTTACTGTGTGATGGGAGATCATACCTTGACTGTAAGCACATTTTCATTGACTGCCCAGCTCATGTAGATAGATACAGGGACATGCATAGCATCAGAGTAGGTGGCCTTGACTTGTTATCAAAGTACATACAGTAGTTGCTAACCCAAAGGCTTTTACCTTCTGTGCAGTACAACCTCCAAACTCTCAGTATGAGGTAAGCAATCCCATGCCTGGCTCTGCATAACCACAATTGCTACCCCTTTGGGGTGTACCAGTGGCCTGTAACCAGCAGGGGCCTCAGCAGAGAGGGGGCTCTATCACCCAATTTTTGAATATACCCTTTGGGGATACTTAATTACTGATACAATTTCTCTTACTCATTAGTTAGATATACAGTATATGCAAAAGTGAGAATAATCATCAGACCCTCAAAGTCAGGATATCACCTCACCATGCATATCATCTTAGGTAGTTTGATACTACATTGTACACTCACTCATATAATAAAAAACATTACTATTGGAAAAAAAAAAAAGATGTCATAGGGGCTGAGGATTTGCATATAGCATATGTCTAATTATAACTTAAAGGACTGAAGTCTGACTCATGTGAAGAACAGACAATCATGTGCTATTCTTTTAACACAAAGATCCAAGTGGGCAGACCTCAGAACTCCTATGTTTGACATAGGAGGGGGGACCCATCAGGATTGGCTTCAACATCATGCAGAGATGAGAAGAGGTGTCAGTGACTACTATCACTGACCAAGAACCTCTTAGGCTCTTTGCACTGTCTTTAGATGTCCCCTCTGTAGTTCCTTTATGATGACTGTAGATTGCATCCTAGATGACCTAAACCACCTAACTACCCTACTACTACTACTACACTACTATGATGATGATAGTAGGAGGAAGAAGGCCTTGAAGGTGGGAAAACTTGCTAATTAGAAAAGGTCAGGTATATAAAGCTGGGACTTCTTGTTTGTTCCATGTTTGTATCACATGACACATACCAGAATATCCCACTGACCTAAGTGCCAACATTAGGCATGCACCTATGAACCAGTGCCTGCTCCCAGTGCTTCACCACAGCATCTCCAGGTATTATAAAAGAAAAGAAAAGAATAGTAAAATGAAAAAGAAAACTAAAGCATCTATACAATAGCACTTAGTCCATCACCATCTGTGACAAGAGGGAAGTCTGGAGCAGGCTTGTAGCAAGGGGAGAGAGGAAGAGAGAGGGTTGAGTTGACTGAGAGTCACTTAGGGAAGTACACAGGAACCCTAGTGGAATTTGAACTGAGGCTACAGAATACAGACTTGAGTGCTTAAATACTAAATAGCATTCAAGGGTTCAGAGTGGAACTCCACAAGTGATCAGTGTCCCATGTGGGGGGTGATGTGTATAGAAGATGTAAAATGGGGATGTGGACAAAATATAAAAACTTATACAATTGAGGAGGGAACAGAATGTAAGGGGTCATTATGGAAAGGAAAACTCAACAGAAAGGAGGAAAGGACAAAAAATGATGGAGAATGTAACTGTCAGGAGCTCACTGAATATACCAATGCCACAATCCAACTCTCTCAGGCATCACTCCAAGGAAGGTCAACAAGACAAGATATAGAGAAAGAGAGTCTTCTGTAGCTACACAGTGAGGTAGACTATCAAGAAGCTAAAGGACAAACAACTAACTACAACAACTATAACTATGAACATAAACTAAGTGGCTGTAGGTAGAATCAAACCAAGGACCTCTTGGAGTTGTTTGAGATCACCAAGTCTGATAAGATAAGATAAATGGTTGAGAAAAGAAAAGAAAAGAAAAGAAAAAGAAAAGGAAAAAGAAAATGGAAAAGAGTTCATAACAGTAACTCAGCAAGACTAAACTAAAGACAGCAACAAGAGAATGGAGAGCTGCTGGTTGCAGCAGCTCCTCAGAGTCCACAACTAGGCCCAAAAGCAGAGGTCCACATCAGGGTTCATGACAATACTGTCCTTTTGTTCTTTGGGTATATATCCAGTGAGTTATTCTGGAATTGATTTTGCAAGTCCTTTTTTTGGAAATTTTCAGGGTTGCCAACTTCCCTGAAAAAGACAGTAACATGTAAAAATAAAATAAATGTCAAAGTAATCAACTCAGATGATTTTACTTCCTACAGTGCAGAAACAGTGATTTACTTATTTCCAATAAAGCAACTTCACCAAAGCACAAACACATAAGATAGTAGTGAATATACCTCAGACTTGACATGGAAAGCTAATCTTCGGTCTCAGTCCCAACTGCCCATAGTTTTTCTTGTGCAGCAAAGTCAATATTTGCAAAAGGACTAGCTTGTGACAACTTGAGACAATTTCGAGTGCCAAGTACCAAGAGCTCAAAGAAAAAAGAGGCAGCAGCATGTCGTGTGGCCTGATTAAGTCAGCCAGCAGAATATTTTACAAGGTTAAGTACTTACATTGCCTGTTAAGACCCCAAATGTTAATGTTTCAGGACTGTCTGGTCGGAGTACCTTCAGGATAATTTTGAGAGCTTTCATTGTAGTTTTACTATAGCCTTCATTGTTCTTGGATGCTTCTACTCCTTTTTCTATATCTGTTTGTGTTTGGGATTGTTCAGATGACCGAATATCAAAGTCAGCAATTAGTAGTGTCGTATCAAACGATATTTCCCCGTCCCTGTCTTGGTATGAAGATCCTGCTGGTGATGACAAGCAACTATCCCTTGGTATCAGTGCTGGACTCGCAGGAAACTCAGCCTGATAGCCAAGATTGTCCTGACTAAAATGATCGTCATTATGTTCGACACTCCTATGTCCCAGCATCTCGGCACCTAGATGAACACCACCAAGTAAAGGCTCTGTATTTCTCGTCTGCTCCAGCTCAACAAATCCAGCCTTGGTTTCAATACGTTGGCGCTTCGAATCCCCGTGGTTTATAGATATACGCCGCTTTTTCCCTGTTTTAATGGGCCGTAGGAAAAGTTGGGCGATGGCAGGAATAGCCCCAGACGGTGCATAGCATGGGAAAGTTTGGGCCTTCGAGTGAAAAAAATGGGGCAGTGGATCACTGTGAATTTCAAGAAGCCGTAAAACAGGAACAGAATAGCGGAGAAACTTCTGTTCATTCATCATGGCATTGTAATCTTTGTCAAGGGGTGATCCTTGCCCAACATTGTCCTCAAGATCCATTTGTAGTTCCGTCACAAAATCAACAATCTGTCTTTTCTCCTTGACAATTTTGCGGGTGGTGTGGCTTGTGGGAACTATGATTTCAATGTTATCTTCAGTAGCCTCAGGTAGAGGCGTTCCAGGAAGCTCGGTAAGTGGAGAAGCTAAAAAGGACATGAATGAAAAGGTATACAGAAAGGAACACCACGAACATGTTCGTGAAAGAATCTCCATGAGATGATTCTGGGGTACGTCAAAACCGACACCTAACTCCCCAAGATCTACGCCCTCAAATGTAGGAAGGTCCAGCTCCATGATATCGCCGTGATTGAGATTTCGTGGAGAATCGAGACTTTTCTCAGCCAAGACTGTTTCCAGGTCCAGAGCCTCTCTCGCTTTGAATTCCAAGTCAACGGATGCTTCGCGAGGTAAGGCGTCACGTGCAACGCCCAAGCTTCCGTCGAAGCTGATGTTATCTTCTGTTTCGTGATGCTCATTGCCCCAATCAATACCTAAATCAACATCAGGGAAGTCCTGTGAGCCAATGCCATCAGAAGGTCCAACATCGAAAGGATCATTCAGGTCCATATGTTGGAGGTCATCAGCAGTGCGCAAAGTAATATCGTCAATGTGTGCCTGGTGATGTCCATGACGTTCATCAAGAGAGAGGGCTTGATACTCGAAATCAACATCCCTATGAGTTATGTAACGACGTCACTACGAGTAGAATATGAATCATACCAGTTGACATCAGGAAGAAGTAAGTCCAAATCTGCATTATTGACTTGCAGAGTAATCGTATTCTTGCTAACAATTAATTGATCATCTGTCATATCTACGACACCAGGACGAAACGCCTTGACTTCATTGTATTTCTCGCCAGAGATGGACGATATAGGACTTTACCAGTTTAATCTTCAACAACGCTTCATTACAATCGTCTAGCAGATATTTCGCTTTTCGGCTATAGATACGAACAACTCCAAGGAGTAGTTGTCCACTGAGACGAAGCGCCATCATTTCAATTTCTTGACCCATTATTGCATCTGCGAGTATTCCTTGGCATAAAAATGCTTTACTAATGGAATGGACATACCAACAGACTGCTCAATGTCTGTTTGCAGGGCTTGAAGTTTAGACAACTTTCGCTCCATATGCGCTGCAAGCCACACCTTTCCTAAAGGCCCACGACGTGAAAGTATAGCTTCGGAGTAGAACTGGGAAACAATGAGTTTAATTATAAGAGCGATAGGGCAACTTACCATGGTTGTGGCAGAAAGAAACAAAAGGAGTCCCAGGAATCAGCTGATGATGATTATATCAGTAATTCCCACATTGCATTTGATCCGAGTGAGTACACATGAGACATGAGACACGGCGTGACTCAGGTAGTGACAGGATAAAATGACATGATAAAAAAACATATTTTTCCCACAAGGTTTTATTTAGCAGCGAAAAAATGTCGTCAAAACTGGCATTCACCTGCCTAATATGGTAATATAAGGTGGTTTTGCCGACATCTCTGGACTGGTAAAATTGGGCGCTAAAGCTTGTTTTTTAAATCACATTTTAGGAGTATTTTACCTGTCACAATGATGGCGCATTGACCATCGTGACAGGTAAAATAAGCAAAAATCACCTCATATCACCATATTAGGCAGGTGAATGCCAGTTTTGACGACATTTTATTGCTGTCACACCTGGTCCATGCCCGTTGTGACAGTATAGTATGGCACTTGTTGACATTCCCGGCGTGTGAGTCTTTGTCAGCATTCTAGATTCTCAGATGTGGGGCTGTTAGGCGAGGTGGATTAGGCTTTTTATTGCTGTAAGGATGAGGAGTGGTATAACGAGGGGTAGCAGGAAGACCAGCGAGGTCAGGGAGAGGCCGAGCACAGTACCTCAATTGATCAACAGAATGGGCTAACGTTGTGCCATTGCGCCGCATCAATAAACGTGACCCACCAAAAATATCGTGCTTGGCCCTGCCCTGCCAGTGATGGGCACAGTTGGGTAACTCTATTTTTTTGCCCAGCTCCTATTTATGGAACGCTTACTTTTCACGAGTCCAGCTGGCAACTGGTGCTACACCGCCACCCTTCAGAGTTCCCATGGGTTGGTGGTAGCTTATAAAGGATGGTTGCAACTATTCTGATTTTTGTTGTAGGAATGCAGTGCCAGATGAACGGTGCTTTCCACCTGCTCCTGCTCTGTATCAAGGCAGCACTTGCCTCATCTTCCTCCCTAGAAGGCTCCGTCACTGACTATGCCCCTACCATGGATAGTGAATGCCCAGATATCTCAGTTTCTCCTCTCATTCGGACATTCACCCCAGAAAACCAGTCACTTCACCCATTCGAGGAAAATTATATCAGAACCCGCTCCGAAGTGAATCTGCCGAATGCTTGGGAAGATTGGCTTGGTGACGGTTCACAACTAGGATACAATCTTACGGTAGTCAAGTCGAGTTTTCCAAGGATTGGGATTGCAGTACCAGGTGGGGGACTACGTGCTGCTCTGTATGGGGCAGGTTCATTGAGTGCACTTGATGCAAGAAATCCGATAGCCAACCAAGCAGGAACCGGAGGACTGCTTCAAGTATCATCTTATATTTCTGGCTTATCAGGTCAGCCTTAGTCTTTATCATGCTTCAACTGTTAAACTGTTACTGTAGGTGGCTCTTGGTTAATTGGCTCCCTTTTCCTTAACAACTGGCCCTCCATTAAGGAGCTGGTTCTCGGTAACGATCAAGATTTGGATGGATGGCTTCTGGATCTCCCTCTAGTCATGCCAGATGGCAATAATATTCTTTCTGAGAAGAATCAAGCCTATTATGGAAGCATTCTTTGGAGTGTTATGTCAAAGGAATTGCATGGGATGTGTGTATTCTCTACATCACTTCTGGTCTCACTAATGCTCACTACTCTCAGTGATACAAGTATAACGGATCTCTGGTCACGTATGATCTCATATCACTTCCTCAATCAAACATCGCGCGACAATTTTTTCTCCAACGAAAGTGCACATGGTGCTGGACAACTCTGGTCAGATATTCAATTCGTGCCTGCTTTCCAACGGCACCAAACTCCATTTCCAGTCGTCGTTGCCAACTCTCGGCCTATAGGGTCAAATTCTATTGGGAGATTACCCCTTGAGCCTATTGTTTATGAAGTGCGATTCCTGGTGTATTCCAAGTTTTGTTTGACATACCACCAATTCAGATAACGCCATATGAATTAGCATCTTTCGATCCACAGCTGTCAGCTGGTGTGAACCTTTCCTATTCTGGAACTCAGCTCGTAGACGGAAATCCACTCAATATTTCAACATGTGTAACCGGCTTTGACCAAGCAGGCTTCATTATGGGCACAAGTGCAAGCCTATTCAATGTATGTAATTCCAGTTCTCCTCTTCTTCAAAAATACCATAATTCAGCGCTTCAATACAGCAAATATTTGATTTCGCACGTAATCAAATATCGCAATTCTCTAAGGCAGATAGCTCTGCTCTACTCCACATATGGTCGCGTCAACTGGAAATGACTCGCGGCCATGCAGACGATGTCGCCAATTGGCCTAATCCATTCTATGCTTTAAAAAACAAGAACTTCCATGATCGAAACAGCACTCTGTTAGAACTCATTGATGGATCTTCTAACCAGGAAAACATTCCCCTTGCGCCACTGCTTGTTAAAGTTCGTGGACTGGACGTGATTGTAATTTTAGAGGGAAGTGCTGACGATCCCGTCAATAATTGGCCAAAGTAAGGTTTGGTTCAACTCTTCTTCGTTGCCACTCACAGATTTTAAGTGGAACAGGCTTAATCTTTACTGCAAGAAGGCAGCAGCTCCTGTTGCAGGCTTCCCATCAACGGCTTCCTCCGATTCCCGACTCAGCGCAGACCTTCTTTGAAACAGGCATCAATGCTCGTCCCACTTTTTTTGGCTGTGATCCTGTTGAGAGTCCTGCAGAATACCCCTTGGTCATTTACCTTCCAAATGCACCACCATTTAATGGTTCTGATCCTGTGACTAAGTAGGTGATCACCCCTGATATTTGAAGTACAATAACGTAGAATCTCTCCAAGTACAGCTACGTTCACATTGCAGTACTCTGCCAAGCATGTTGGGTTGTTTCTTGAGCAAGTTTTTGCCAACATTGTCTCAGGATTTGTGCCAGAAACCAACCTTCCTGACCTGGATTGGAATCTATGCTTGAAATGTGCTGCCATTGATCGAATGAGAATGTCATCATGGATGAATATGACTCGTTCATCAAGCTGTATTCAATGTTTCAACAGGTACTGCTATGACCCTAATAATCTCCCTAGCAGAAGCCAGTTACCAAATAGGAAATTAGAATTTGGTAATCCTGATTTCACTGGCATTGATAAACTTGGTGGTTTCCTTAGTGCCAACAAATTCTATTTGTTGGCAGCCATGATAGGGTGTGCAGCTACAATTGCCATTATTACTTACATCCTGTAAGTGCATTAAGACATTGTTTTATGACATGTCTCATAATTTGCTAGATATAAATTCAAGAATCACTTCCACAAGGGATCCTATCAAAAAATTTAGAAATTGCAGCTCAATCAACTAGGGTTGCATGGCTGTGCCTGGAGTCAGGAACACTACTGGCTTGTTTAACTGTTGGAATGTTTCTAACATAGAAATATAGTGTGGACCACTCATGGGTACAGTATACTGTAAATAACCCCTCTCCTTGGCATTACTAATACATTACTCATTGTTACACCATCTCAACTCATTTTGACTCACTCCTATTTATTTTTACCTCTCTCCATTTTTATAACAACAGCACAGTGACTTCCAAAATTGGTGCAATGTTTGGAGCATCTGTGTTATAATTGACAGCCAGCTACATCCCAGTCAGTGACTCTCTACTCAAGTGTCAGAACAGCACAGCTGATCTAGTGCTGAAGTCCAGAGTTAGAAACTGGGGACTTCAGGTGGAAACTACCTAGCTTATATAGAGTATAGAACAATGTAAAGTAGAACAATAGGAAAAGTACAATGTACTTTGTAACAATAAGATGTGATAAGATAAAGAACAATGGAATTAGCTAAACAATGGAGATAAGGACTTGGGCAAATTCTGACATCAAGTGCTGGTGTCAAGCATTGTCTTCTGATGACTCCCCAACTTGGGAGACCAAACTCTCAAAACAGAAGCACCATTGTCACACTCCAAACAGACAGGAGATGAGGTCCCAATAATCATGCATGTTAGAATAGCCGCCCATAAGGCGCTAAAGTATCGGACCGTAGATAGTTATTATTAGTTACACATAATTATAGTTAGCCACGTGTTACCATGTGTCAAGAGTCCAGCCATGGACTCCCTGGAGATAGACTGCGGATATTCTATGAATATCACGATAGCGTCATGCGCAGCAACCCCAGGTAATAATGATATCATGCGCAGCTACCCTAGGTAGTAACACGTGTAGAATATTGGTCCGTGCGCATACTCCTGTACAGTATAAAAGAGGACCATTTAGCGTCCTAGAAATCCAAGTTCTTACAGAGCTTCTAGTTGTAGCCATAAGCAACTTACTAACGAGTAAGTAATCCCTTAGCTACTGCTTCCCCTAGGGATTAGCCTAGCGCTTTGCGCAGGCGTTCCGGACTGGGCAACTCCCTTTGGGAGCCAGTCGCTTCTCAACAATGCATGACTATTCCCTGGCTTACAATGAATGCTGGATCCAGTAATTGTCCCCTTGAAACACTTCTGATGACATCACTTGTTATGTCCTCCATACTCATCTTCTGTCAAGGATCAACCCCTGACAGCTGTAAGGGATGTCTATCTCAGTGCTCAGGCAGTAAGCTGAAGACCAAGTATAGGACTCTCAAGGTGAGCGGCAATGGCGAGGTGACCACTGCTTAGATAAGATAAAGATATGTCTGGTCACTAGGTAGAGTGATGAGCTCTAGGTAGATCTTCAGACAGTGAGAGTGAGATGAGAGTAAGAGGAATACTTGTATTGAAAGCCTAGGGAATCCTAGGCAAGTAGCTACTACTTATATACACAAGGTGGTAGCTAAGGTGAACTAAAGAAGACTGTTAAAACAAGTAAGAAGGTAAGTATAGCTACTACTGGTAACTAGATGAGTAAGTAGCTTGGTAAAGTGATGAATAAGGAGGCCTGGGGATCAGAGTAGCCCAAGGCAATAGTCAGCAATGTTGACTACAGATGAAACACTGTCCAAAGAGGCAGTAAAGGTGAGTATTTGTAAAAGGGTAAACAGACATAAACAAAAGGACATTGAAATGTTGAAAATAGGGGCTAGGAGCACTTAGGGGTTGAACCTTGAGTGCTGAAGGTTTGAGGGCATAACAGCTATCTGGGGATGTCAGTAAGATGAGTTCCACCCACTCTCCTAGACTCTGAATGCCTATTCAATAAAATTTGAAATTGGCTATTCATGGAGGCAAAAGTGTCAAGTGTATGAGGAGCTTCCACATCAGGAAGGTCAATTCCACTATTGGCAATAGGACTCAATGTGTTACCACACAGCATCTTGGCATGGTACAGTATACAGTCTGATAACATTATCACCTGCTACCACTGTCACTCTCTCTCCAGTAAATCCAGAAAACAGCTTGAGTGGTAACTTGTCAGGAGTAATGCACTCCTTTCAATGTAACCATTCAGCATAAGACTTGGTTGAAAAGTTCTTTGAATGAACTTTGTGGGCTTCTTCCATAGATAATTTGTAGCCAGGGGCTACATAGAAGAAGCTGGTTCCACTGTTGGTGGAGGTCTTCTTAACTTTCTTGAATGGGAAACAATGCATTTCTGAGGTTTTTAGCTTGATCTAGAGCTTAATCTTAATCAGCTTTGTTCCAAGACAAGAACCAGTGTAAAAAATATATTTGTATTAAAACAAAACTAATTATTTTTGTCTTGTTCTAATACACCCCATGCCCCCACATTCACCTGATTGCCCCATCCTTGGACTCTATTCATATAAGCTATATGAAAGCAATCATTCTGTTGCTTTATGATACTGAGTTGTTCTATGAGGTAATCCAGTATCATACTTTCAAGTCCTACATGTTTACTGGCTTTGTGGAGGTAGGAATACTCCTCCCCAGTCAGAGCAATAGGGATGCAGGCCAGTTGAACCATTTGCATGTTGTTTGTTGAGAAGACTGGCTCCCAGGGGGAGTTGCCCAGTCTGAAATACCTGTGCTAGACACTAGGCTAATCCCTAAGGGAAGCAGTAGCTAGGGAGCTAACTTACTTGTTAGTAGGTTGCTTATGCTACAGCTAGAAGCTCCATAAGAACTTGTATTGCTAGGATGCTAAACAGTCCTCTTTTATACTGTACAAGAGTATGCACATGGACCAATATTCTACACATGTTTCTACCTGGGGTAACTGCACATTGCTGTGCATGACATCACTGTGATATTCATAGAATATCCACAGTCTATCTCCAGGGAGTCCATGGATGATGGACAACACTTGGGTAGTTACAATTAGACTGAACTATTAATAACTATCTACAGTCTGATACTTTAGTGCCTTATAGGCAGCTATTCTAACACAGTCATTAAGCAGTCAGTCATGTGCTGTATTGTGGTCATGTTCCCTGATCTAACAGTCACAGTCACAATTTGTCACACAAATATCTTGATCACCCCTAAGTTGCCAAAAAACATGCCTAGTAGTGATGGCAATCTTCCTTCTACCCCTTCTCAAAATTCAATCAACCTCAATCATCATCATTGGTCAGGTAGATTAGGGCCAGATCACACAAATTGGCAGTCCAGAAGTCAGCACTATACTGTCAAGATGCTTACTACATGACCTTTACTGTGATCCCTCTCTCAGGCATCACTCCATGTTCTTGAATGATGAAGAGAAAAAAGAAGTGAAGGAAACCTCTGTTGCTATGCATAGTGGTAGACAATCAAGAAGCTAAGGGAAATAACTAACTACAGACTGACCTAACTAGGTGGATGATTCTAATGACCATGGCTGGAATTTGTTATGCCCTCTAACCTTCAGTGCTCAAGGTTCAACCCCTAAGCACCCCAACCCCTATTTTCAACATTTCAATGTCTTCTTTGTTTATCTTTGTTTACTCTTTTATGAATACTCAGCTTTACTGCCTCCTTGGACAGTGTTTCACCTGTAGTCAACATCACTGACTATTGCCTCAGGCTACTCTGGTCCCCAGGCATCCCTACTCATTGTTTTACCAAGCTACTTACTCATCTGGTTACCAGTAGTAGCTATCTTTACTTTCTTACTTGTTTCACTGCCTTATTTTAGTTCACCTTAGCTACCACCTTACAGTATGTATATAAGCAGTAGTTACATTGCCTAGGATTCCCTAGGCTTTCAATACAAGTATCTTCCTACTCTCATCTCACTCTCACTGTCTGAAGATCTACCTAGAGCTCATCACTCTACCTAGTGATCAGACATATCTATATCTTATCTAAGCAGTGGTCATCTCACCATTGCCACTTACCTCAAGAGTCCTATACTTGGTCTTTGGCTTACTGCCTGAGCACTGAGATAGATGTCCCTTACAGAATTGAACCAATGGTTCCTCAGAATCACCTGTGTCTGATAAGATAAGATAAATGGGAAGGGGAAAATAGAAAAGAAAAGAAAAGAAAAGAAAAGAAAAGAAAATAGAAAATGATTTGTAACATATACAGGGATTGAAACACTCTTGTTCATGGACTGCCTACAAAACCCACATGTCAAACAATTACAACAACTCAATTCTGACCTCTCAGTGCACATGTTACAACTTTTAAATGAATGACTTGAACTCACACATGAGGTAATGAGGCTCAAGGAAGTGTTGGAAATGAGGCCAGCACTCAATTCCAATGAGGCATGGTGAGTATCATTATCATACTATTCAGCATATCTTTCATCCACTGTAGCTCTACTTATGCTGCCCTTACTGTCCCTTTGGACTTCAATGTTCTTGGACACTCTATGACATGGCCTTCCCAGTACCCTGCTGCTGTATTGTGGAATAAAGAAGATATCAAAAATGATGCTTCTATCTCACTGTCAAAAACTAATCACTTGCACCTACCTATGAAGGACATACTTTGGCACAACAATGGGACAGTGATCTCTGTGTCAGAGTGGTCATCCATTGAAGGGACAATCAGATTTCCATGGAATTATTTACTTCAGCTTCCACTCATTCCTGATGCAAAAAAGTGCCCAACAAAGTTGTATTTTGAAACACACCACCAGGATGAGTGGTATGCTGTAGTAGCTGCATTGGAGAACCAGCATACCATCATTTCTCTTTGTTCAAGGCACTGAAAAGCTGAACAACTTTTCACACAGACCTTTACTGCAGCAAAAAGGGGGCATAAATCTCTAGTATCACAATGTCCATTGCCCAGCACTCCCAGTACCTCTCTGGCTGTCATGCCAAACCTCCCACTATTACTCCTTCCAGCTCTCCCAGTCCTGACCAATGTGACCAGTCCATCAACAGAGGCACCCAGCCCCAAGGTGATGGAGACAACCAGGAAGAATCAGAAGATGATGATATTTGGATGACTGTTACATGACCTTTAATGACTGAGGTCAAGTTGTGAACAGACAGATATTTTTTTATGACTACTATCTGACTTTATCTGACTCTGAACTGACTTCACACAACTTTTCATTTTTACTGAGAGTCCCCCCTCCTACCTGTTAGGGTGAAGTGACTTAAGTACTCAGGCAGTACAACTGCAGGAGTTATTAGTGGCCAATACTCAAAGGTACTATGAGTGAGAGTAAGGCAAACAGCCTTAGGCAGAACTCAGGGAGCAGGTAAGAGTATGAGGGTAACTTGTATTACAAGCCTGGGGATTCCAGGCTGCAGCTGGGGCTTTATATATATGTAGAAGACCTATCTACTAGTATGGAAAGCTTGGGTGAAGTAGCACATAGCCACTATGACTAGTGATGACTAGGTAAGCTATGCCTGACTGTGCATACCTATGCAATGGCAGTGCTAGGCTGTCAGGAGCTCACGAATATGACCTATACCACAATCCTACAATCCCCAAGCATCACTCCAAGGTTTGACAACGAGAGAAAAGGGAAGTGGAATTAGAGTAAGAGTGGACTCTTGTAGCTACACAGTGAGGTAGACTATCGAAGAGTTAAGGAACTAAACTACTACAAACAAGGATTAAAAGGAATAGTAAAGTAAATGGTCAAAGGAAGAATCGAACTCAGGACTTCTAGGATTTGTCTGAGGTGTCAGACATGTCTGACATCCCCAAAGTTGACCAAGAAGCCTGAGACTGATAGGATAAGATAAGGAAAGGAAGGGGAAAAGGAAAGGGAAAGAAAAGAGAAAGAAAAGAAAAAGAATAAATGACGAATGGATGTAACATAGGCTGTGTGGTGAGTCATACAAGGGGAGTGTGGAGTAGGGAATGTTGAAAAGACTGGCTCCCAGAGGGAGTTGCCCAGTCTGGAATGCCTGCACTAGATGCTAGGCTAATCCCTGAGTGAAGCTAGTAGCTAGGAAGCCAACTTACAAGTTAGCTTAGCTGCTTAGGCTACACTAGAAGCTCTGTAAGAACTTGTATTGCTAGGACACTGTTATGCCCTCCAGACCTCTAGTGCTCAAGGTTCAACCCCTAAGTGCCCCTAGCCCCTATTTTCGACATTTCAACACTTTCTTGTTTATCCTTGTTTACTCAAACACAAATACTGACTTGCTGCTACCTCTGGACAGCTGTTTCACCTTCATAGTCCCTCTCCTTGACTACTACCTCAGATTACTCTGATCCCCAAGGTTCTGACTCATCTCTTTACTCATCTAACTACCAGGAGTAGTTATACTTAGGCTGTTACTTGTTTCATTGCTTTATCTTGGTTCACCTTAGCTACCACTTTATGTATATAAGCAGTAGCTACTTGCCTAGGATTCCCTAGGCTTTCAATACAAGTATCTTTCTTACTCTTGCTTCATTCTCATTGTCTGAGGATCACTTAGAGCACATTGCTCTACCTAGTGATCAGACATATCTATACCTTATCTAAGCAGTGGCTATCTTGCCATTGCCACTCACATTGAGAGTCCTATACTTGGTCTTTGGCTTACTGCCTGAGCACTGAGATAGATGTTCCTTACAGACACAGAATGATCCTCTTTTATACTGTACAAGAATGTGCACACAGGCCAATATTCTACATGTGTTTCTACTTGGGATAGCTGCACAGGGCTGGGCATGACATCACCTATGATGCTGCAGTCTATTCATAGAATATCCACAGTCTATCTCCAGGGAGTCCATGGACACATGTAGAACATGTGTTCCAACTATTCTAGAAGATCTATAATAAGGTAACTATGGTCTGAAACTTTAGCACCTTATGGGCAGCTATTCTAACAGGGAAGATATAAATAAGCATAGTAGGAGAAAGCATAGAGAGATCTATAAACAGTAATGGTACAAATGAGGATGATGCAAGGACTTAGCATAATGAGGGAATATGTCAAACTTGAGAATTTTTTATTTTATTTTCTTCACTTCACTTGATTTGAACCCTCAAGCTTGATGGAATAAGTGCCAAAACCTTGGATAAGCATGAGAGTCCTAAGGGTTCAGAGTAGCACTGAGGTTTAGGGTAGTGCCCATCAAGCTTTATTTTGCTTGATTGGTAAACAAGAACTCAACACATACAAACACTCTGAACAGCCATTATATATACCCTTTGTTTTCATAATAACAACTTTCCCATCTCAAAGTTCTTCTTGTACCACTACCACTTAGTTGAGTAGCAGTCTCAGTAGTTTTAGTGATTGAAATCCACAACTTCTTTCCTAAAAACACCTCTGAATAAAGTGAATGGAACTAAGTGAAGTTGGCATCTGCTGACAGAATATAACATCATACACTTTGTGTGCCACTTAGTTTAATGACAAGTTTAGTTACCAAAACATGTTAAAAGTCAAGTACTAGCATTCCCCTGTTGAGAAGACTGGCTCCCAAAGGGAGTTGCCCAGTCTGGAACACCTGTGCTAGGTGCAAGGCTAATCCCTAGGGCAAGCAAGTAGCTAGGATGTCAACTTACCAGTTGACTGTGCTGCTAATGCTACACTAGAAGCTCTGTAAGAACTTGTATTACTAGGATGCTATACAGTCCTCTTTTATACTGTACAAGAGCATGTGCATGGTGTCGAGAGGACGACAACAGCAACACGCAGCAGCTAGTTAAGTAAGACTTCACTTACAATCTAGAGCGGTGTAGTAGATGATGCAGAGAGTAGCGTGTAGTAAGATTTCAAGAGGAGGCAGAGGCTCGACAATTGAGAGAACGAAGTTCGTTATTTTTCTAGCTACAGAATACAGGCTTTATATACATTTCAGACCAGTATATTAATAGAAGAAAAATACATGAAATGTCAGACATGGTTATGTGCTGAGTCAGTGGATTATCAATCCCATTCCCATGTCATGTCAAGTGTGAGAAGGAATAGCTTATTCAACAGTTCCATTCTCTACTTGTGTCAGCGATCTCATGTCATACTAATGATGAGTCATGATGACTCAATTCTACTTATGACAGAGTAACAGCATCATCATTCTTGCTATCTAATCAATGATTCCATATCTGCTTTGTTGACAGATGTCTTCAATTATTTGAGAGCATATAATTTCGACACATGGACCAATATTCTACATGTGTCCCTACCTGGGGTAACTGCACATGTGTTAGGAGCTCATGTATAACCCTTATACCACAATCTGTCAATGTCCTCCAGGCATCACTCCAATGGTCTTGAGATGAAGAGAAAGAGAGAGAAGATGAATGGATTAGACTCCTGTAGTTACATGTAGAGGTAAACTATCAAAGAGCTAAGGACCAAACAACTAATTACAGTGAATATAAGTAAAATGATAAATGGGGTGGCAGTAGCAAGAATCAAACCAAGGGCTTTTCAGAGTTACCTGAGATGTCCAGAATGTCCAACATGCCTGAGTTTGATAAGATAAGATAAGTGGGAGGAAAAGGAAAAGGAAAAGAAAAGAAAAGAAAGGAAAGGAAAAGAAAATAAAGATGAACAGTCATAATAACATGATATCACTGTGGTATTCATAGAATATCCACAGTCTATCTCCAGGGAGTCCATGGATGGATGGACAACACATGGCTAGCTATAATTAGATTGGGCTATTAATAACTATCTATGGTCTGATACTTTAGCACCTTATGGGCAGCTATTCTAACATCCCCCACACCTCAGTCATTTGCTTGCTGCAATGCTGAGGTGAGCTTGTTATATTCACTTTAATTCCCCTCATCATGTACTTACATTACCACAAGTGATCTTCTTCAGGTACATATTAATACAGTCATTTGCTTGCCACAACACTGAGTGATCCTCTTTAGATTCCAACATTTGTGACCAGGGTACCATACAATAGTCAGCTCATTATCAATGTTACAGTCAAACCAAGTGTGAATGTGTTGTGATATGCAATAACTGACTGCATTACCAGTTTTGATATTTGGATGTAGTATTGTTGTTGGATGAATAAGTTATCCATCATTAATACTACAGGTCCATTGATATCTTTTTCTTGTAACCATTTGGTGGCTAATAACATCACATTGATTTCTGGAGTACTTTACTGTCAGGAGCTCACGAAATCAACCAATGACCGCAATCCTGCACTCTCAAGCGTCACTCTGAGAAACGAGGAAAGAGAGAGAAGGAGTAGATTAGAGAAGAGTAGACGACTCTTGTAGCTACACTGTGAGGTAGACTATTGAAGAGTTGAGAAACTAAACTACTACAAACAAAGGGTTTTAAAAGGAATAGTAAAGTAAACGGTCAAAGCAAGAATTGAACCAAGGTCTTCCAGAGTTTGTCCGAGATGTCCGAAAGATCCAACATCCCTGACGTCAACTGAGAAGTCCGAGGTCGATGAGATAAGATAATAAAAGGAAAGGGAAAAGGGGAAAGAAAAGAAAAGATAAAGAAATGGAAAGAATAAATGACGAATGGATGTAACATTTACCCTAAGCCACCTGTCTGAGCAGAATTTGCTTGGACTACTAGGACAGTCCTAGGACTCAACTTAGACAACTGAGACTGTTTTTAGCCTTGAAACCACTCATCCAAGTCTGAGTTCTTTCCCAGAACTGTTAAGGATGAAAAGGAATTATAAGATGTTGTGACATCCTTAGCACTTATCTGTTGAAAGAATAGCACATGATTGTGTTTGTTCTTCACATGACTTGGGACTATCACAGTCTCTTTCTTTTATTTCATTTTATTATTTCATTCCCTAAAATCTTGTTCACTTTTGATGAATCAAACCCAAGCACTAGCAGGATAAGTGCCAAAACACTGGGATAAGTGTGAAAGTCTTAAGACTTAGAGTAGTGCCCAGGGTTTAGGGTAGTGCCAACTTTGCTTGGTCAATAAAAAACTATTCAACAAGGAACAAACCAGAAGTGGGCTCTATATAAACCCACTCTTGGAGTAACTTGTTTTTCTTTTCTCCACTTCTAAGTTTGTCACATACCACCATTGTTGATTGGTAGTAGAGTAGTTTTAGTAGTGAAATCCATCTCCCTGACACCTCTCTTGTCTTCCTCTGAGTGATCCCTGAGTTGTTTGTTGGCATAGCTGACATGGACTTTTGTCAGTGACTGCTAACTTCAACTCAAGAACCATTCACTTAAAGCAAGGCAAAGAGACTTATTAGATTTCCAGCCACTAAAATGACACTACTAGCTACACACTATGTTGTGGTAGCAGGAAGAGATGGACTTAGAGATGGGAAAATCTATCTACAGAAAAGAACAGGTTTATATACAGTACTACATGACCTCTTGTTTATTGACCAAGCAGAATAAAGTTTGATGGGCACTACCCTAGACCTTGGCACTACTCTGAGTCCTTTAGACTCTTGCACTTATCCAATGTCTTGGTGCTTACTGTATTCCATCAGTTTGTGAGTTTGAATCAAGAAAAGGGAAAAAGATAAATAAAATTCTTTGAGTTCTGACAACTTTGTGTTAGAATAGCTGCCCATAAGGCGCTAAAGTGTCAGACCATAGATAGTTATCAATAGTCTTATCTAATCATAACTAGCCATGTGTCGGTAGTCCAGCCATGGACTCCCTGGAGATAGACTGTGGATATTCTATGAATATCAGCATGATATCATGTGCAGCAATGCGCAGTTACCCCAGGTAGATGTTACGCCCTCCAGCCTTCAG
>KZ302116.1:0-49533 GCA_002554575.1 Amanita thiersii Skay4041 | reverse complement strand
TGTTACGAATCCTTCCTCTCTCTTTCTTCCTTATCTTATCTTATCATCCATCATCTAATCACTTAAGCGCTCTCCTTTATCTTCTCTGCGCTTATCTTATATTTCTTTTCCTTTTCTTTTCTTTTCTGTCCCTTCGGGGATCTCGGTGACTCGGCCATCTCAGATAACTCTGAGAAGGTCTTTGGTTCGACTACTGGTCGGGTCACTCTTTTCATCATTACTTTTAAACTCATTGTTTACTGTTATTTGTACTTTAGCTCTTTGATTGTCTATCCCTAGCATAGCGTCAGAGTTCTCAATTCCATTCCGTTTCTTCTCTCTCTCTCTCTCAATACTTTCGGAGTGATGCTTGAGTAGCAGTTGGATCGCAGTAAAGGCTATCCTAGTGAGGTTCTGACAGAAATGAGTAAAAGAATGACCTTCAGTTGAATCAAACCATTGGCCTTTGGGAATGAGAATAAAAGAGGTGCGCACTTAGTCAAGCACTAAAAGGAGGCGCGCATCTAGTCGGCGTTAAAGAAAAGAAAAGAAAAGAAAAGAAAAAGAGAAAGGAAAAAGGATAAAAGAAAGATAAATCGTAACATCTGCCCAGTCATTTTGTCAATTGTTTATGTAAAACTGTAAATATTCAATTAGCTCTTGGTTGACCCTCTCCATTTGTCCATTGGTTTGAGGGTGGTACACTGTTGAATAGTTCCCCTGTATTCCTAAAACCTTATACAATTCGTGCATGAAACCTGATACAAATTGGGAGCCTCAGTCACTAATAATCTTTCTGGGGAGGCTGTGCTCCTTAAAGATAAAATCTCTATAGAGCGTTGCCGTTCCCAGACTAGTAATGTTGGCATTTGTAGGTATGAAATATGTCTTCTTAGTTAACTGATCAACCACCACCATAATCATATCATAGCCCTTGGATTCTGGGAGTGGACCTATAAAGTCTATGGAGATTGTGTGCCAGGGTTCTGGTGGAACTTCGTTGGGATGTAAGGGTGCTTTCTTTCTTTGTTGGTCAGGTTTATTTGTAGCACAACCTTTGCATCCCTTGATGTATCGTTCCACATCAGACTTCATGTTTGGCCACCAGTAGTTTTGTGTAATGAACTCAATGGTTTTTGCTACTCCAGGGTGGCCTTTTGTCGCCCAGCTATGGCATATCATAATAATGAAGTCCCGTATCTCCCTGTTTACCAGCACATAAATCCATTTTTGCCAGTATACTAATCTGTCTTTGACCTGATAATCTGGATCCTTATCATGGATAGCGTCCAGTACTTGTTTGTCCCAAAATCACTTGGGTATTTTCGCGATTTTGTCTTTGGTCTCAGAGAGGGCTCTGTCATCATCATAAATTCTGATGAACAAATGTTCTTTTAATAAGATGACATTTTGGTTGTTGTCATTCCCTCTCTCATGACCAGTGTGTTGGGACAACAAGTCAGGCTTAGTGTTCACCTTTCCAGGTCTATGTTTAATGACAAATCTGTATTCTTGGAGGTCTGTCACCCATCAAGCTTAGCAGCAGTTGAGATTTTGTGGTTTTTGAAAGTACGTCAGATTTTGATGATCTGTCAGTACTTCAATCTCCTTTTCTGCGCCTTTTAGGTAATGGGACCATTCATAGAAACATGTCATGACTGCGAGCATCTCTTTATCATAAATTTCATAATTTCACTCTGCATCGTTTAATGTGTGTGACATGTAGGCTACTGGTCTCCAGGTACCATTGCTCTGCTGTTGGGACAGGATTCCTCCAAGGGCGAAGTCTGAGGCATCTGACTCTATCCAGAACTGAGCTGTTGTGTTGGGGATAACTAAGATTGGCTGGGTGGTGACTCTTTGTTTAAGACTTTCAAATGCATTCTGTTGGTCTTTTCCCCATTGCCAATCAATTTTACTGGTTAATTTAGTGAGGGGTTTCACAATTTGAGTGAATCCCTCGATAAATCTCTGGTAGAAATTGCAAAATCCCAGGAACTGCTGCAGTTCTCATTTACAAGTCAGTACTGGCCATTTGTCACAATCTTTTCTCATTTCCCTTTTCCTTTTATTTTCTTTTCCTTTCCTTTCCTTTTTACTTATCTTATCTTATCAAACACTCAGGCATTTCGGATTAACCAGGCATGTCAGACTTGTTGGACATCTTGGATAACCCTGGGAGGTCCTGAGTTCGATCCTTGCTAATACCACTCATTTTCCATTTCACTTATATTTTGTTGTAGTACATTGTTTGTTCTTTAGCTCTTAGATAGTCTACCTCACAAGTGTAGCTACAAGAGTCTCATCTTGTCTCCTAATTCTACTCTTTTCTCTTCTCTACACCCTTTGGAGTGATGCTTGAGGAGTTGATGGATGTAAGGGATGTCTATCTCAGTGCTCAGGCAGTAAGCCGAAGACCAAGTATAGGACTCTCGAAGGAAGTGGCAATGGCAAGGTGACCACCACTTAGATAAGATAAAGATATGCCTGGTCACTAGGTAGAGCAATGCTCTAGGTAGATCCTCAGACAGTGAGAACGAGATTGTAAGGGACGTCTATCTCAGTGCTCAGGCAGTAAGCCGAAGACCAAGTATAGGACTCTCAAGGAAAGCGGCAATGGCAAGGTGACCACCGCTTAGATAAGATAAAGATATGCCTGGTCACTAGGTAGAGCGATGCTCTAGGTAGATCCTCAGACAGTGAGAGCGAGGTGAGAGTAGAGATGATACTTGTATTGAAAGCCTAGGGAATTCCTAGGCAAGTAGCTACGGTTTATATACATAAAGTGGTAGCTAAGGCGAACTAAAGCAATGTAATGAAACAGGTAAGAAAGTAAATATAGCTACTACTGGTAACAAGATGAGTAAGTAGCTTGGCGAGGCGATGAGTGAGGATGCTGGGGACCAGAGTAGCCCGAAGCAATAGTCAGCGATGTTGACTACAGGTGAAACACTGAAGAGGCAGTAGAGATGAGTATTTGCAACAGGATAAATAAAGGTAAACAAAGAGACGTCGAAACGTCGAAGATAGGGGTTAGGAGTGCTTAGGGGTTGAACCTTGAGCACTGAAGGTTGGAGGGCGTAACAAGGTGGTAGCTAAGATGAACTAAAAGGAAGCAATGAAACAAGTAACATCCTAAATATAACTACTCCCAGTTGTAGCATGAGTAAGGATGTTAGTAAGGCAGTGAATAAGGAGACCTGGGGACCAGAGTACCCCAAGGTAGTAGTCAGGATGTATGACTACAGATGAAATGACTGTCCAAGTCAGTATGTGGTCAATATTCATAAGTAGATAAACAGAGGTAAATAAAAGGACATTGAAACGTCAAAAATAGGGGTTGGGAGTGCTTAGGGGTTGAACCTTGAGCACTAGAAGTTTGGAGGGTGTAACAAGTGTGTAGCAATGTTTCAAGAGGAGGTGAAGGCTCAACAATTGAGAGAATGAAGTTCATTATTTTTCTAGCTACAGAATACATGGTTTTTATACACTACAGACAGGTATATTAATAGGAGAAAAATACACAATATGTCAGACATGTGAATGTGCTGAGTAAGTGGATTATCAATCCTTTTCACATGTCATGTCAAGTATGAGAACAAATAGTCTGTTGGACAGTTTCATTCTCATGTCATGTCATTTGTGAGTGATGATTGTTATGATCCATATGTTTTTACCTTATCTTTTCTCTTTTCTTTTATTCTTTTACTTCATATCTCCCTCATCCATTATAAATGCCCGTTTAGACGCGCGCTTGTATTAGTGCCTGTCTAAGCGTGCGCCTCTCTTTATCTTATCTTATTGGCCTCAGGCATCTCGGGTTATCCCAAGAAGTCCTCGGTTCGATTCTGCTTGGTACCATTCTTTTACATTAGCCCCTTTTAATCACTCATATGTAGTCGTTTGTACTCTAGCTCTTTGATAGTCTACCTCACTGTAGCGCTATACAAAAGTTCACCTTTTCTCTTACTCTTTGCTCTTCAACGTCTGGAGTGATGCCTGAGGGATTGTCAGATTGCGGAATTGGAAGTATAAGTGAGCTTCTGACAATGATGTTCTTATAATAGTTTGATTCTGCTTATGACAGAACAAGATCATCATCATGCTCACTATCTAATCAATGATCCTATATCTGTTTTATTGACAGATGTCTTCAATTATTTGTGAGCATATAATTTCAACACCTAGGATTCCCTAGGCTTTCAATACAAGTATTCCTCTCACTCTCACTTCACTCTTACTGTCTGAGAATCTACCTAGAGCACATTGCTCTACCTAGTGATCATGTAAGGGACATCTATCTCAGTGCTCAGGCAGTAAGCCAAAGACCAAGTATAGGACTCTCGAGGTGAGCGGCAATGGTGAGGTAACCACCACTTAGATAAGATAGAGATATGTCTGATCACTAGGTAGAGCAATGAGCTCTAGGTAGATCCTCAGACAGTGAGAGCAAGGTGAGAGTAGAGGGAATACTTGTATTGAAAGCCTAGGGAATCCTAGGCAATGTAGCTACTGCTTATATACATAAGGTGGTAGCTAAGATGAACTAAAAGGAAGTATGTCAGGAGCTCACTGAAATATACCCAAACCTGTCCATCATATCTCTCAAGCGTCTCCGGTAGGCGTGAATAGAGAGTAAACAGGAAATGATACTTCTGTAGCTACACGGTGAGGTAGACTATCAAGAAGCTGAAGAGTAAACAACTATCTACAATGGTATTGGAAGAGCGAAGTAAAAGAAATGGCTCATGGCCGAATCGAACCAAGAACCCGAGAAGGTAAGGGTAAGGAAAGGTGTGTGCTAAACTCAGCGCTAAAAGAGGTGCGCATCTAACCAGCACTTAATGTACCTCTATGGGTAAAAGAGAGAGAAAAAGAAAAGAAAAGAAAAGAAAAGAAAAGAGAAAAGAAATGGAAAAGAGAACGAACATTCATAACAAAGTAATGAAACAAGTAACATCCTAAATATAACTACTCCCAGTTGTAGCATGAGTAAGGATGTTAGTAAGGTGGTGAATAAGGAGACCTGGGGACCATAGTACCCCAAGGTAGTAGTCAGGATGTATGACTACAGATGAAATGACTGTCCAAGTCAGTATGTGGTCAATATTCATAAGTAGATAAACAGAGGTAAACAAAAGGACATTGAAATGTCGAAAATAGGGGTTGGGAGTGCTTAGGGGTTGAACCTTGAGCACTAGAGGTTTGGAGGGCATAACAGGTAGTAGTCAAGGAGAGGGACTACAAAGGTGAAACAGCTGTCCAGAGGTTGCAACAAGTCAGTATTTGCATTGGAGTAAACAAAGGTAAACAATAAAACATCAAAACATCAAAAATAGGGGCTGAAGGTGCTTAGGGGTTGAACCTCAGGCACTAGAGGTCTGGAGGGCATAACAGTAACTATGGTCTGATACTTTAGTGCCTTATGGGCAGCTATTCTAACAACTATCTTATTATATACCTAATGATGATTAGTTTATACTGTAGGTAGGTAATTATCAGTATGTTATAATATCATTAGGGAGGACAAATACTCACTCTTCAGTTCATCATATAATGACTGAAGAGTGTGTTTGTTGCGAAATCAACATTAGAGTCAGAGTGTCCAAATAAACATAAATAGATAGAAAAGGAAATAATATAATGAAAGGAAAAGAAATGAAAGTAAGGTCGGATAGGATATTTAACAGTACACTCATAGTGCACTTCGCATTCACAATACCATGCACTTACTATGCACGAATGGTTCACTGTTTGTCATGCATGATGACATGATGTTTTGGTCATTCACTCATCTTTCACTGATGATGCACCTTATGCACTCATGGTTCACACTCATTCATGCTGTTCACAATCCATTCACAACATTCACTCTCAGTTCATGAAGGTTCACACTGTTCACGGTAATTTTGTCCACTGTGGACAGTCATAATCACGGACCGCCATCACATATTTCAAGTTACCTCCATTTTTTACAATTACGTGGCACGTGTCCCATCAACTCAATTACATCCACAGCCCGCCGCAGAATCAACAAGGACACTATGCCCATCATTCGCAACGACTCCAGGAACGTCCATACTCGGGTTCTTGGTAAAGAATGAGGTGGGTTTGAGGAACACACTGAGGTTCTCAACCGGCATCCTGCATGCACGCGACAGGCATCTCAATTAGTCAAAAGGTAAGCGAGGGGAGGGATTGGACATACACAGGCCAATCTTCAGGTCTCGGGATATGCGTCGTACCTAGAAAAAAAAACTCAATTAATCAATCAACCCCACGACAGAACTGAAGAAGCCAAACCCACCAATAGTCACAAACATCAGAATATCCTCCCCATCCACTCCTTTCCCTCCTTTCACCCACCGTCCAACCGACTCCTCCGGTTCCTCTCTCGTCTGCGGAACATACTTCCCAGCAGGCCACATCCTCACCGTCCCCTTCTCCTCCCCAGCACTATCACCTTCCACATCCCTACACACCCACACCGCACTCCTCGCAAACGCCGCCCTCCTCCCAACCCACCCATCCTCCCTCGCCATCATCGGCACCGCACCCGCCTTCATCACAACCACATACCCACCTTCCTTCCCAGAACTATAATGCCTCCTCCCACGATTCACAATCCTCCACCTCCGATCAGTCGCGTACTCCCATTTCCGCTCACACTCCGTTTGCAGCACGGTATCCCGCGTGGTGAACCCGTTCCCGGCATAGTTCGCGTCAGACCCCGTAGGCGCATCTTCAGGAATCACATCAGATTCAATAACAGAGTTGGATAACCCGTCAATCATGGGGTCGATACGGAGTGAGAAAAGATGTTGGTGGTAGTGCGCCATAATGTTCGGTGCGACCGTAATCCCATGTGGATTTGTCTCACCGTCTTTCCCGATGTACACTTGTAGAATCCCCGTAAGCCGGATTTCGAATTCAATGCTTCCGTCTTGATAGAAAAAGTAGTTCCAGATATATTCTAGCAAGGGGTAGGGGTAGGGGATAAATTAAGAAATTAGTATTGTTGTATTTCAATTCAATTCAGGGCTCAAGGAAAGCGCGGGGCCAGGGGGGGGACTTACCATAATTAGCCAGCGTACACACCATACTAACCACCAACCGCCTCCTCCTCACGGTATGTGACCGTCCACCCACACGGTAATCAGTATGTTTCCAGAGTACACCCGCGTCTTCTTCGTGGATACAAATCACGTTCTTGATGATGACCGGTTGTCCAGAGTTGCTAATATAGCTTCCGGGCTGTCAAAGGAAAAAGAGAGACATCAACAACAAAGGAGTATTTTATTTGTGGGGGGAATTTTTTTTTACCAAGTACTGAATCGACCCAAGACAATCACACCCGAGTGACAACTCGTTGGCCATCGTGCCCATACCATACTCACCTCTACACATTGCATTAAACATCAGTAACTTAACAACAACGCGCGAAGGCACTTACGAGTCAAACGCAAACTTCCTCGGATGTGGATGCTCCGGAGCTCCATACGGGACAACCATCTCCGCCAACGAAAGGCGATAAAACAACGGCCTCAACTCCCCTTGATCAGTATACGTAATCGTCGACAGAGCAATACCCTCCCGGTGGCTATAAGCTGGGGGGGAGCGCATACACTCTCAATTAGCCAAAACAAAAACCCCAATCTCGCCACTACTATCCCCACGCTGGCATCATCACATGAAAAATCCTCACCAACGTGCATTTTCCACCCCTGCCACTCCAGTACATGCCCATCCAATTTGAAGCTTACCCCCTCGGGTTGGGATATATTTAGAGGCTTGAGCCCTGTCCTAGGTTCGTACCCGCCTTTTTCTGTTTTATCGATCAGGTCGGGGAGGAACTCGTACGGCGTGCGTGGAGGCGGGATGCGTTGCCTCCCAGAAGCAGTGAGAGCTTCTTCTAAGGTGCCGAGCTTGGGAGGCTTGGTATTTGGTGCGGAGAGGATGGAGTCGCCGTTGGGGTTCTTGGTATAGTGTGGTGCGAATTCTGGCGAGTGGTTGAATTTTGGACTGGAATGAGTGGATGAAGTATGGCTCACCGATGTGAAGCACTTTCTTGTTGTTGGAATCGAGGATGGGGATAAAGTCCTGTGGAGAGAGTGTGTGTGTTGGTCATCTTTCAAATATGGAAGGTATGTACTTACCAAAGGGTGGGCGTAGAGGTTATCGTGCTCGGTTAACCTGGCAAACACAAACGCTTGTTGGATGCGCTGGGCTTGTGGGAAGCGGGCGTCGTATCCTATAGACCAACCATCACAGCAGATCTGATGAGGCAAAACACCTATAAGAGATAGATATCATCATCTCCTGTATATAAACTGGCGGCAACGACGCACCAACTTCTGCGGCAAGTTTCTGCACCGTCTTGTCGTTCCTCACGATATCCTCACATTCGATGAGTTCTTCGACTGTTATTTGCGGCTGGACGCCTTCAGGGAGGAGGGTAAGTTTCTGGATAGACCAGGTTCCTTTGTCCAACTCGAGCACAGCATTGTATGCGAGTCTATCAAGGAACCCCTGCAAGTAAAAAATCTCGGGTTACAAGGGCAGAAAATAGTAAACGTACCCCCTCAGGACATCAAAGAACTAAAAGGTAAAGGGACAACAATTAACAACCCCAAAATCAACACAATACCACCCTGGAATTTTAATAAGTATACACTGTACGTACATCCACGTCTGCGCGTCTTGCTATTGGGGTGGGAGGTTCGGGTTTCGCACCTGGAGCGAGTGGGATGCCCAGGTGAGCGAGGACGGCACGTTTCGGCGGGGGTTGGAGCATGCAGGTAACAAATTTGACTGCGAACCCATCCGTGCCGTGTTTTCCAACCATGGACTTGAGGATGGTGCTTGAGATTGCTGAGATCTAAGGATTGGTGTTAGTGGTACAACTGAAGTAGCTTGATGGATGTACGGACTTCATCTGTGGTTAATGGATCAAGGGGGTGGTGGAACTTGGTAGGAGGGGCAGAGGAGGATAGTTGTATAGCGGTTGCTGTGCCCGGTACAGGAGGGGTGGGTTGGGAGGACATGGAGAGATGGGAGAAGGAGAGATGGTGGGGATTCTCACAAGAAGGCCTTGGCTCACGAGTTATGGTCCGTTGAATGGGTGGTGGTACATATGGAGAATAATGATCTCAGAACCCATCTTGGATTGATAAGCAAAGGGTGTGTGTCTCAAATCTCGTGCTGGGCGTGCCCAATAGATTAGGGACTAGACTTTACTGGGGTTAGTTGGGGTAAGCTCAAGGGTATCATGTGGATCGCACTGGTGCCAAGTTGCCCTTATGATGAGGCCAAGGACGACAATGGTGGAGATAACAATTCGAAGGTGACAGACGGTGAATGCGACGTTAGCGAGTGTTCATTCAGAAAAAGGAAATGACAAGTCAGCAATCCGTGACAAACGGTTTCCATCAACAAAATCACTGAACTCCTTCCTCCTCATATCATCCTCCCACATTCCCTCCAGCATCACGCACACACAAACCCACTGTAACGTTCAAGGGAAAGGGGCTCATTTACACATATACACGCCCGAGTTCCCCCTTTTTATGACCTACTTTTACGTCTATTCCCATTGGAATTTGAAGATCAAGCTCAAGCATGGCACCAAGCTTCCTTACTAGGCTTGTCAAAGGAAATTCTTCAAACAACCATAACCGCGAAAGAAGTATTGACCGCTCACTCGAATCTCCCCGAACCAGCGCCGGTTCCCATTCCAGATCAAGAAGTTCTTCCACACCCAGTCCCGCTCCTCTCCCTCCTCCTCTTCCTCTCCCTGCAGTTGTAGATACCTCCTCTCCCCAATCTTCCCACTTCTCCTCTTCCGTACCATCAACCATCATCACTGCGTCCACCACCAACGACGCAAGCAGCACCGTCACTATCGACTCTGTAGATACAGGAAGCACCAGACCAAGCGTGACTGTAGTCCCACCCTCTCCGCTCACCACAAAAGCAGCAGATTTCTCCGCGTCCAGTTCTGAACACGACTTGACTACCGTCCCGGACCGACGGTCAGAGACAACGCCAACACCAACATCAGGAACCAAACCCGGCAACCAGACTATTACTAATAATAATATCACACTCAACATTTCCTCCCGACCTCGAACCATTTCTGCACCTCCTCCCAATTTTACTTCTGAAGAGGACGATAACCTCGACACTCCCAAACCCAACGGCGACAATCATCCTCTCCACCCTCATCACAACCACCATACTCTTCCTCGCTCCCGCCCCACAACCCCTTCAACTCCCTCTGCACCATCAGCAAATCTGGCCACCACGTTTAAACAAAAACTGCAAAAATCAACTTCAAACCTCTCTCTAGCGCCGGCCGCTGAGATCCGACGCAAGACGTCTTCCAAATCATTAAAGACACCGGCGCCCATTACTGTGCCGCCCGTGCCCACTACACCCAACTCGTCCCTGCATGGGCGCTCTGCCACTACGCCTCCAGAGGGTCAGGATGCGGCTGTCAATCCCATGTCGCCCATCGTCGAGTCTCCAACTGCAATGCGTAGTGCAGAGGGCGCGACTGTCGCTCAACCGCTCATCCCACCCTTGCCTGCAGTCCCACCACCCCCAGTACCACAACAGTCTCAGCCTTCCGAAACCACAGTCGCTGCTGCTGTGTTATCTTCATCCCCAAACAACAACAGTAGCAGCATGCTGCAGGTCGGCCTTACCACCTCTCCATCATCAGCATCTCCAAGGGACGCAGACAGCGTGTCCATGATGTCAACCGGTACCACCGCAAATGAATTCCAACCAAAGGAAAAAGAAAAGGAGAAAAAAAAGTCTTGGCGCCGGGGTACGGCTAATTCGCGGAAACCTTCTGGCCTCGCGGGGGCTATTGCTGCATCTGGGCTGGCTATGGCCAACCCCACCATGTCTTCTGCCCACCAGGCCCAGTTCAATTCGTCTATTATACAGGTAACGCAGAGTAATGGGACGACGGGCTCTCGCAAGTCGTCGTCGAACCCTAATGCTAATGCTTCTCAGCCGTTGCTCTCAGGCACTCGGTCTGGGGCGTCTTCGCCTTCTTACCAGCAGCACCACTCCAAGTCTCGCTCTGTGGAGCTCTCCCCCCGTTCAGCACGTGGTGGCAAGTCCCGTTCCCCGGGGGCCTCTTCGACCTCCCTTATGTCTCCACATCACCAGCAACAGCGGCGGCGGACAACAACGACAGCAACGAGGACAGCCACGACGACGTCCATCAACAGCGACAACAACTCGGAGTATTATTACGAGCTGGATAGGAATTTATGTTCTGATGATTCGGATGGGTGCGAGTCGGACGACGAGTGTGATTTGGATATTGGGGAGGAGGATATACCCGTTACTGGGTTTGCGGTGGCCAGTAACAAGCGGAATGCGGATTTCCATGAGTTGTTCCCTACTATACCGGAGGGTGATTATTTAATTGAAGGTGAGTAATAGCGCGTGCCTCCAGCCCAGGAAGCGGGGAGCTGGGAGGGGGGGGGGGGGTTATTTGATTTTTTTTTTTTTTTTTTTTTTTTTTTTTCCTTGAGACTACGGCTGTGCTTTGCAACGCGAGATCCTCATTCAAGGCCGGCTTTATATATCAGAGAACCATATTTGTTTTCATGCGAATATACTTGGTTGGATAACGGATGTACGTTTCCCTATTCCTTTATTTGAAATCTTCAAAAAGCCAAAACTAAACACTCCTTCCGTTTCCCTGCACGCACCCCTGCAACCACAGTTATCAATCCCAATATATGACATCACGACTCTAGAAAAACGAATGACGGCATTCGTGATTCCCAACGCGATCCAAATCACGACCCGACACGCGAAATACACGTTCGCCTCGTTTCTCTCGCGGGACACGACGTTTGACGTGATATACAACATATGGAGGCATGCACGGCCTGAGGATGGGATCAGCTTCACTTCTAGTCCGCGTGGGTCTCTAGAAGGTATGGTTACAGACCAGAATCAGCCCATATTGGGCGCTGCTGCTCCTATGGTAGGATTAACGGCAGCGGTATTGGCGGCGCCCAAGTTTACAGAGTGTGCGTGTGGAAGGGAGGGCAAGCATTTTTCGGAGACGCCCCTTGAGGTGGTGATGCCTGGCACTCCGGATAGGATACATAATCTGATGTTTGCAAGTGGGTTTATTAAGGAGTTTATGGCGGTGAACCAAAAGTTGATGGGTGAGTCTTGATCCTTCTTTGCCAAAAAATGTCTTGGCTAATATTTCATTGCGCCCCCCAGACATTCAAATGTCCGACTGGGCCCCACTCTCCCCAGGATCGACGCTCCTGACGCGAAACATGTCGTACATCAAGCCCTTGAACGGGAGTCTAGGACCGAAGCAAACCAAATGCGAGATCAAGGACGAGACGGCGCATTATGATCCTGATGACTATATGAGCATGTTGACGACGACGCGGACGCCAGAGGTGCCGAGTGGGGGTGTGTTTTCGGTCAAGACGCGGACGTGTATTATGTGGGCGGGGGTGTTGTCGTCCAAGGTTGTGGTTACGACGCAGGTGGAGTGGACGGGGAGGAGTTTTATTAAAGGTGTGTGTGTGTATGTGTGTGTGTGGTGACTCTTGACAGTGTTTGTGGTGTTTGTTGAATGTGGGCAATAACAGGTATTATTGAAAAGTCTGCGATTGATGGACAAAAGGTGTATCATGCTGAACTGGAAAAGGCGATGAAGGCGTATATCCAGGAACATCAGGCCGAGTTTGTACCCGCCGGTGCGGACCCGTCTACCCTTGCTTTGGCCGACACTGGAGCCACTGCTGCCGGAGTTGGTGGAGACCTTGACCGTAGCCTCGGCGATGCTATCGGTGGTACCAAACCCGAAGGAACCTCACTCTCAAGTGAAGAAGCATGGAAGAAACGAGAACACGAGCGGAACCGACGGGGATTACAATGGGCCTGGGATACCTTTTCCGGAGCAGCGGATGTTGCGAAGCGGAGTACGAAGGGTGCTTTGGAGTTGATACGGGACGCGTGGGAGCAGTCGTCGATGACGACGATATTGTATTTTGTGATTACGATTTTGGTGTTGAGTAATGCGTGGACGTTGGCGAGGATGGGAGGGAGGGAGGAAGTGGGGAGGAGGAAGGAGATGAGGAGGGCGGAGGAGAGGGAGAAGTGGGTGCAGGGTGTTGTGGCGGTGTTGAGGGATGAGTTGGTGGTAGCCAAGGCGGGGTTGCAGCAGGCACAACAGCAACCAGGGGTGGGAGTGGGGGGAGGGCAGGTTGGGCAGGTGGGTGTCGGTGAGATGCCACCTGTTGGAAGTGCCGCGTGGAAGCAGGAGGTTGGGCAGTTGAGGAGTATGTTGGATGGTGTTGAGGAGCGGGCTAGGGCGTTGAAGGAGAGTTTGGATCAGTTGGCTAGGGTTGGTAAGATGAGTGAGGTGGATTGAGGAGGAGGAAAAGGGGAACTTTTTCTTTTCTTTTCTTTTCTGGGTTGGTTCGTCGGATGGGTTCTCGTTGGGTCTCTTTTTAAAAAGAAAATGCACTATGCCCCTCTCCTCTTTCACGCTCGTTTTAGATCACCCCCTTCCTCTCCTCTCCTTTTTTTTTTTTTTTTTTGCTTGATCTGATGATGGGTTTCATTGTTTATTATGGTGATAAAAGAAAGAAGAAAATAAACGTATAAGTCATGGTAGTAAGAGGGTTAGCTAACTTTTTTTTTGTTTTTTTTTTTTCATTCTTTTTGTAGATATAGGTATCTTATACATGTGGGGTGGTTTTATATAAATTGATTGGGTGTTAAGGTTGACGCGTTGACGATGAGCTAGCTGGCTTTGTTGCAATGGTCACAAACTTTCCCACACCCAGTTTAGATAGATTTTGTTTCCTCCTCTCTTTTTCTCGCTTGCGTGGAAGGGTAATTTTATCCACAGATTGCAAATCTCTCATGAACTGTATAGTCCGGAAAGGCTCAATACAAGGTACCCGAGGGTTTTGCGTACACACACAGAATGTAAACTGCCTCGTACGCATGGAAATCAAATATTTGAAAAAACGCGGATCACACCAGTACCCAGTCAATTCACTTTAATACAAACATCTTCCACGTTTCTTAATGGATTTGTGGAATTCCCGCTAATGCGACTCGAGAACAACGTTACGTCACGGTCACAATACGGAACCGACCGAGTGGAGTTTGCCGGATCGCCGAGACAAACAAAGTCATACGTCGTCGAAAATACGTCGAAAAATAACAATGAAATGTAATGACGACAGATAAAATAAAATACGAGTCATAAAAATAATGACATAAAAACCTGTAATTCGTAGGATAGAAATCAGATATCTCTTGTTGCAATTCTCGTCTGACCGGCCTCAGACCTGTGAGAACTGGGCAATACCTCAGATTTTCCGTTAGAGTTTAGCCACTCAATAGCACTCGATGACTCCTAGTGATTTTCCTCCGCCGCTGCAGATATGGGGGTATGCTTGCTCCGTCTCAGCCGATATATATCGTTTTGGGTCCCGACTTTCCTTATCGTCGCTTCTCTCTCTCTCTCTCTATAACGCTCAGTTCGAGGGCTCAAGGCCCAGTGTGCATGGTTTCTAGCAATTCAGGAATGCAAATGTTGTTACAATGTCTGATGAAGAGATTGCCAAGTTGCTTCAATCGATTGGGCGTGTCAGGGCTACAAATGTGAGTAACAGTTTTACTTGATTTCATAACCAACGAATTGTCTGGGCTATTTATTCTTACAGTATTCAGAAGGTACAGTGTCTTACCCTAGATATGCTTGGCAGAGCACAAATTCTAACCGCCCAACAACTTGAAGTATCGTCCATGGCACTGTTGGTGAGGGAAAATATGGCTTCTGGCGATTTCAACACGCTAAACTTTCCGCTTCAAGTGCTTCGACTACTTGCTCACACTCGCGCTGGAAGTTGAATATATCTGGCCGGCCATGGAGTTGGACCATGATTAAAGTGCTCTACCTCCTCATGCGATATATACCGTTCTTTAGCATGTCTCTTATCATCATGCTGGACTGTTGGTCTTTTCTTTTATCCGTCATGAAAGTGCTGAATGGTTTGGTTTCTTAGCACCCGGCCGCGGACCAGAAGCATACAGGATATTGATGCATATATATAGTTGTGAGCAGTGCCGCTTTTGAACTACGTTTTCACGCTGATTTATTCAGATTGTGTTATTACGGCTGTGTTCATGGCGGAAGGTATACGATTGTTCCTTCGCTATTCTCCCAATATCTAATTACAAGATATCGTCTACAGCCATATTGACGATGCACATCTGGGCAATCTACTTACAGAGTCGAAAAGTGGCAGTACTACTTCTCGCTGCCTACCTTGGAATGGTGATATCAGTGTATATCAACGTCGCTTTGATGCTTCGGTCGGTGACTTGTGAGCCTGCTTCACTCCTTTGTTTTATCGTCGGTGGCTGACACCGGTGGTTGTATGTAGTTGCGAGCCTGCCATTAGCCAACGCGCCAACCTGTTTTATTATTGAGGCAGATAGGAAGCTCGTGTTCTTTTGATTCGTATTGGCGGCTTATGACGCTTGTGAGTGATCAAGTCTGCGTTTTACCTTTCTTTGTCGTTGTATGCTGATTTTTTCGCAGTTAATTGTACGCTGTTGGGGTACCAGGCATACCAAGCGTGTAAGTCTGTATTGCCCTTTGTATTCTATGCAGCTAAGGTATCCACTCAGTTAGGTATTCAAGGCTGATCAATCTCATTTACAAAGATGGTGAGAGTCAATATACACCACTTACATTTCCCCTCCTGACCCCTTGCTTGATACTGTGAGTAGGTATCCTTTACTATGTGTTTATGATGACTAGGTCACAGAGGCAGTCACAGCCAACAACGTTTCTTACACCATCAACAGCTATGTCTATGTTGGGTGTGATTCTCGTATTATCATTACCCCTGAGTCTATTATTACTGTTTTTTTTTTAAAAAATGTATTCAAGATTTGCAGCCTGAATATCTTCGAGTGACTGCGGCGTAAGTAGCTTCCTTTAGCTTCTCTAAATATTTTTTTTTCAAAAATTTCCTTTACGCCAACACACGTCATCCATATCGCACTCACTGCACGTTGTGATACATACGCGTCAGCTGACGTCGCAACCTGAGAACTGTACTGTAGTGCCTTGACTCTCAACACAGGTGTCAATTGATCCTTACACGACATACACGACGCATCAACAAATCTCTGACTGCAGATGGACGTCGACGACGACAACTGTTTCTTGTACTGCATAAGCATTAGTAGTCCGTTGCTGTATCAGGTGGTGATCAGGAAGAAAGGTGATACGTTTGTACCCCTTGTTTTGTTTTCACGACTTCTGTTTCCCGAACAGTGACTTGTTTTTGGGTTTTGTTTATCCAGTTGACTTTGCTTTGTTAGACACCATGATTTTGGGTGTACGAATGTACAGTTATGAGGGCCTTTTTGTACATATACCCACGTACACTATGGGGAATAGTTGATAGTGCGAAAATGCGTTCCCACTGCTATGCACCAGCGAGAAAGAGCAAAATGAAAGGGTGCCAAGAGAACGCCATCCGAGTCCAACGTATTTCACAACAGACTTCGCCGACCTCCGGGCCATCCAATTTTCTCAATGGGAGTACTGAGGGTGACAATATAAAAGATACAACAGCTTTCTCTAATGTCTGAGCTGAGAGCCTCCTTGAGATATCCACATTTTGGGCCAAATGCTTGTTTGTTTGTTTTAGTTTCCACCGCTGTGGGTATGTTATATGCAACGCTATCAGATATATTTGGCCGCCTTGGGGTTATACGTTCTCTCTCTCTCTCGCTCAGCTCTTTGATACAAATATCACAATGACCGACAGCGCCAGCGTCGACAAGCGGCTCAAGGCGCTTGGGCGTGTTCAGGCAACTAATGTAAGTACTACATTTGTTTTAACACTTGATTTATTTGACTGTTAGGTATTGATATTAGTGTTCAGAAGGTATCGTATCTTACCCCCTTAATATTGTCTACTGGTTCCTGAATTTTTGACCGACAACGTTCAGTTGCTTCCATTGCGTTATTGATAAGGGAAAAACTAGGAGTTTGATTTTGCATGGCAAGTCCACGCTGATGAATCTCATTTATAAAGACAGTACGGATTATTATAACCGTACCACGTACTCTTGCTTGACGCTAGGATAGGTATTTTTTTCTACGTGTGTATGTTGAGTACGTATCTTTTCCATTCACAAGTGAGGCTAAGATTGATGAAAAATGTCAACACTTAGTATGATTCTCGTGTTGACGTTACCAGTGAGCCCGGTTCTCTTTTGCTCCACAATAAGGCACTCACTGTTTTCCAGCAAGAGTATCTTCGGGTGAGTGCGTGGTAGGTGTTTCTCTCTCCATGTTTCTGATCCCTTGCCAGTGTATATCCCTGAACGCTTTTCTTTCCCCTTGGTTTAGGCCGATACACATCATCCACATATTGCTCACCGAACGCGTTGTGCTCCTCACCCGACAACTCACATCGGAAGACTGTACTGGTGTGACTGGGCTCTCGACTCGAATATCCATAATACGCGAGCGCGAAGCTCCCTAGATGAGCGACCAAAATAATGTGGAATCAAAGGGTCAGTCAGATTGGTGATTTTGTTTTAGACGCAACAAGATGAGAGAGAGCACGGAAATGATTCTCTCAAGGATACGTTTCGTTCTTTACTTTGATCCTTTCGTTTTTGAGTTCTTGTATGTGGACGATTGGTTATAGTTTGGGTGTATCCATTTCGGTGTTGTGCCAGTGATATTTGTGTAGAGTAGAGTAGAGTATGTAGGGCTGTTGTTATTGTTGTTGTAGATTTATAGTGTATGTACATGTCTCTTTTTACTTTTAACAGCTTCGAACTGTGCTGAGGTCCTCAACCTTGCCCAAAGACCGAGGACGAAAGAAGAAGAAGAAAAGGACAAGCAATGACAGGGTAGATCTAGGGACTCGAAATCTCGTCCCCCTTTTTCTCCATACTGTATGTACTTCACTTTTGTTCAAAACGCCGCCCGCTGTTAACGACGCCTTGGCGCAATACAATCATCTACGTCCCTTACCATCTAATTACACACTAAAACAAAAACCCCGCTTACCATACAACATGATTGCCTCCGAGTTCAAGTCATCTTTGAACAACCCATTCAATTGTCCTCCAGATTGCTTGTGGTGGTGTAAGAGCGGATTGTGATCTCCTTTTTACGTATTTACTGTTCCCCTCTTCTTCCTAATCCCAAGGAAACAAGTCACAAGTACAGTACCATAGCATTATTAGAAATGCACAAATTTTGGGAAAAGAATGAAGAAAGGTATAACTCGCACCAGAGGATGGAATACAGCGTCGTGGTTAGGACTTGTGCTACCAATACAGTTTAGCTACTGAATATAGAAAGTGTGACATCACATGTCACAAAACTGCGAACTATAGCACTACTATTGTACTTCCAACAAAGAAAAGGATCCACAGATTCACAGATTCGTGTGGATCCCAGAAAAAGGGTGGGAGGGGAAAGACTCGAAGGGTCGAAAACTTGAATCCATGCGAAAACTTTTGGGAATGTAACGAGTATGTACAGTACTACTTGATCCCGTCAATTGGGTTAATTGGCCAATCAGTTGGGTTGACGGCGGGTCAAGTTCGCTTCATTTCATGTCAAAATTTTTTTTTTCTTTCTCTGTTTCTTCTTCTGTCCTTCTTTCTTATTCCCTTGTCGTTCGTTCTCGTTTCCCTTTCTTTCGAGGTACCCCTTTTCTCACCGACGCGCGCATGCATGGATACACAGAGAGACATGAGAACTCAAAAGACCTTTCTCATCAGCTCTATGCATAGCTCTGAGTGTCTCACGCATAGCTGATCAGGCTTGACTCTCTCAGTGTTGAATGTTGAACCTCCAACTCCAATTTACACGTCATGCAGACCAAGTTTGAACCCGTATATCAAAAAGGAATGTATACACAAAAAGGTAATGTACCATAGTATCTACATAAAGAATGTGGTCAATAGTGATTCGTTGTTAACAGAATAGTCCCAAACTAAGTATCTCCTACAACACATGAACAAGAATGAACACAACCCTCTTCCTCCCCCTGGCCCTTCCTGTCGCTACCAAAAGAGAATACATACATACATATATCCATTACATACATGCAGTCATGGGTGAGGACTGTAGCAAGTCATGAACGACGACCAAGCCCGCACAACGCCAACGCGGCGTGAATTACCTCCTCATCCGGTACGCCTTGGTGCGCTTTGGACCGCTCGACGATGGCCACCTGCGCTGCGCTCTCGGGGTGAGACACCCATGGCACGTCGCCCGCTGACCAGCTCCCATTAGGGGTGACGACCTCCTCTGTTTCCTCCTCCGTGATGTTTCCGTCTGTTTTTGCGTACCTTGGGTGGTGCTGGTACTGTTGATGATGATGATGATGATGATGATGGGGGTAGTGATAGTCGCGTATTCGTGACCTGCGGGTGTAGGAGTGGAGGGGTGGGGCGGCTAGTGCCGCAGTGTTGAAGCCCTCCTTTTCCGCGATGCGGGCAGCAGCGCAGGCCCACTCGAGGGTGCGCCTGACGCGTTGGGACTTGGCAAACTGGACATATTCCAAGGATGGGGGGCTGGTGGGGGAAGTGGCGGGGGAAGAAGGCATGTTGTCCCAGAGGTTGAGAGAGGGGTTGCGCCTCCGGGTAGGCGTGTGAGGGGAGCCCCGGATCTCAGTACGCGAGGCGATACGGTCCAGAGAGGGCCGGGAGGAGTAGCATGGTGCCTGGACTAGACGCGTGCCAGCGGTGGTGGTGGTACGAGAGATGTTAGCGGCGCCGATGGTGGTGTTGTGGTTGTTGTTGAGAGCAACCTTGCGCTCGGTTTGTCTTTTGTTTTGGAACCAGATGGTGACTGACTTGACTTCCCTGTTTTGGGCGCGAAAAAAAAAAAAAAAGGAAGTCGCGACACGAGCCACATAGAGACACGCGTCATGTATGGAGTTAGTGAGTTGTGTTTTACTCTTTTTGGCGGGGCAGTGCTACTTACATTCCACCTGCCTGGGCGACGGCTTCGCGTTCTTCGCGAGATGGATGTGAGTTTTGGTGGAAGAGGTTTTCGAGGATGGCGAGCTGGGCACTGCTGAAGCGTTTGCGCGTACGGCGGGCGATGATGGCGCCGGTGGGGAGTGTTGACGTGTCGTCGGATGAGATACTCGTGGCCGAAGATGTGCGGGAGAGTGTGTGGGCTAGTGAGGTGGCGAGGGAGATGTCAGAGAGCATTTTGGGATGGGGAGGAGGAAGAGGAGGAGGGTAGGGGCGGTGATGGGGGGAAAGTATTTATTCAGACTGGCGGCATATGCTTGATATTCAACCCAAACCTTTACGCGACGCGTTTCTGTTGAGAATGTCACGTGCACGCGACCGTACACCGACATTTCTCTCTCACCATCACTCTCATCACTCAACAACAACCCGCGGACACACAAGGTTAGAATCTGTCTAGAATGTCGCTAACGTCCATGGAACTAACTCTCTCTATGTGTGTCGAGGTCGCGGAAAAATACTACGAACTTTGTCTTTATCTTTTGCAATGGTTTTGGTCTTGCCAAAAGTGTGGGGGAATTTGAAATTCTACCTTGGCAAGAAGGATAAAGCAACAAGGCTATTTCTGTACTAGCGCGGGCTGTCTTTCTTGCACTCTCCCCCCGCCGCTGCGCACCGTTGGGCAAGTTTATTCACAGGCTCAAGCTTATGTCTTCGTTGCAGCCCTTCTTTTGGTATCTGCGTCCAATTGCTGTGCGTTGACTAGTCCGTAGCTGGTATATCTATTGCCTGGTTTGTGTCACTCTCTACATGGAATCGTTCGCAATAACTTGGAAAATGGAAGAATGGCTCTATGGCAACTTACTCTATCTGTTCTGGGGTTCTCGTTATGTGCGCTCGAAGATCCTAACACCGTGTTCCCGGAATTAGGTTTGGAACCAAGTCTTATCCCTATCTCCTGCCCTGCTTGCATTGACATCAGTATGGGCCTGCTGATGTTCACCTTTAATGAATGCACATGTGTTGATTCTCTGGTGTGCATGGGGGGGAGGGAGAATCATTCTCTCCATCCCTGGCAGTGCATACATCAAAACTCCGTTATACATGGAACGGCCTTAAGGTGCAACTCCCCACTTTTCTCCCTTTTTTGTGCTCAAGGATAACCATACAACCCTTAAACAGCCATCATCTTATCGTTGAATCAGGAAATAACTCTTTTGCTGTGCAAAACGCCCTAGACGGAGAAGACCTTTTTTTTTTTTTTTTCAGAAGCCAGTGTCGCAGTGTCGCTTGCTTAATAGGTTATTTGCAATACGCTGTCGGCTATAATGGATGATAGTCGAAATGATTATTGTTGCCAATTGAGGGAGTTCTACCTGACTTGCGATAAATCAGAAATGCTCAACTAAAAGACAAGGCCCCCCCCATGGAAACCGAAATGAAGTTGGTGGCGGTTTCTCCTGGTCGGCTATTGTGTGTTGATTTGATTTTTGATTTCAACAGCAATGTAAATGTAAAGGGTGTATGTATGCATGCATCTACGCCGCCACTGCGGTTTTTTCTTGTTACTGGGGTGTCTTCTATGGTTATTACTCTGAAATCTACCCGCGGGGATCTGGAAGCGAGGGAGGGGGGGATCCCACGCATGCTTTGCACAGGAAGCAAGGAGAAGAAAGAAAGAAAACAGACGAGGGGATCAGCAAAGTTACATCACAAAGTTTTCACTTCCGTCAAGGAGGTGTAGGTCCTTATGCATCTGATACAGACAGTTGTTTTAACATGAAAAAGGGGTAGAAGAGTATCCTGCCTGCCGAGACGGGAAATAACAATGACTGTTTTGTTGGAAGAAGTGAAATTGAAAACGTTTTGCAATGCGAAGGGACTCACCCAGCCTGAGGGCCTTGGGGGCGATGATTTGATGAACCTGTTGACGTTGTTTGGACGTGATGCTGCCTTTCTTTGATGTGCTGTTGTAGGGGTACTACATGATTCTCTAGCATTCTACATTACTTGTTGTCATAATACGTAGCTCCGACAAAATACCAAATATCATATGTATCTAGGTAGTACGCTGAGCTGAGTCACGTGTTTGCAAATTAACCTGCCCTTAGCGAACAACCCTGACACGTACAGTAAACCATTTCCTTTCGTTTTCTATACCGTATATTCCAAAAAAAGTTCCAAGCTCGAACGTGAATTCAACGCCTTTATTCCCTTTTCTTGGAAGATAACCACCACACAATACCAAAAATTCAATTGTTGACGTGCTCATGGTAGGTGCGCTTGTTGTTCGTTATCAAATCATCAGGGCATTTAAAAGGGTTTTATTCTTTTGCTGTGCTTTTGTAGGTTGTCTTGGCGGCCTCGATATGCACCAAAGGGGGGAAACGTATGTCCTAATCTTACTCGATCTTTCGTTCATTATCGTGAAACTTATTTTTTATTACTACTACAAAGCGGTTATTTCACGGCAATTCCGGGACATGACACGAACGCGGATCGAATCCCTACTAGCGTCATTCCCCAAGCTGATCCCAACAAACACGCAGCACACGAGCGTGGAGACATCTGACGTGCGCTACGTGTACCAACCACTCGAAGATCTCTACATCCTTCTGATCACGAACAAGGCGTCGAATATTCTACAAGACATTGACACGCTGCACCTGTTTGCGCGGGTTGTGTCTGATCTGTGCCGGAGCGCGGATGAGAGGGAGATTGTGAAGAATGCGTTTGAATTGTTGGGCGCGTTTGATGAGATTGTGAGTTTGGGGTATAGAGAGCAGGTGAATTTGGTCCAGGTGAGGAGTGTGTTGGAAATGGAGAGTCATGAGGAGAAGATTCAGGAGATTATTGCGAGGGTGAGTGTTTTCTTTTGGGTTTCCCTGTTTGGTTTTTTTTTGTTTGTTTCATTTTTCCTTTCTTTTTTTCTTTTTGGTACGATAGGGTTTGCTAACCCTGTGTGATTTTGTAGAATAAAGAAGCAGAGGCAAAGGAAGAGTTAAAACGGCGTGCTAAGCAATTGGAGATGCAACGGCGGGAACAGCAGCGGAGAGCCGGTGCAGCGGGGAGTTCGAGTTATCTTGGTGGTGGAACGACCGGGTACTCACCCGTGCCTCGCTTTGAGGCACCGGAGGCACCGGTCACTCGTATCAATACATCCTCGCCTGCGGCCTCGTCGACGCCTCGTGCACCTGCCTTCAAGGGATCAGGCATGAAGTTGGGTGCAAAGAAGAGTAAACAAGCAGAGTTGCTGGATGCGTTGGGCCCAGAGGCGATCGTGTCTACTCCTGAGGTATCTGCGCCTCCGACACCGTCTGGTGCGACTGAGCAGGCTGTGTTACCAAAGGCGGGTGATAGTGGACGAGGCAGCTTACCAGAGGTGCAGCAGGAAAGGTATGCGCTAGTTGAGATACCGGAATGTGTTTTTTTTTTTTGCTTACTGAGTTTGGAGTAGCGTGCATATTGTGGTGAAGGAGCAGATTTCTCTCTCATTGCTGCGTGATGGCGGCGTGCAATCAATGGAGGTCAAGGGTGAGATGAACCTGAATATATCGGATTCGGCATTTGGGCATATCAGCCTTGCGTTGGGAACATCGAGTGTTGACTTCGGGAAAAGCCTGCAATTTAAACAGCATCCTAATGTGGCAAAGTTTGTACCAGGGAAGAAGGAGCGCGTTGTTGCGTTGAAGGATTCGTCGAGAGCGTTTCCTATTGGACAGAGTTTGACTGTACTCAAGTGGAGGTATGAGGGTACGGATGAGAGTAATGTGCCGTTGTCGAGTGAGTGTGGATTAGTTGTTTTTTTTTTTTTTCGTGTATGACGTTTTGATAGTTAATTGCTGGCCTACGGCGAATAATGATGGAACGTGCGAGGTAAGTATGGAGTATGAGCTTGAGAATGACAGCATCACGTTGTATGATGTCGTTATCTTGATACCACTCCCGTGAGTGAAGCGAGATGTTTGTTAAGCAGGCATTTTATGAATTAATGTAACTAATTTACACAGAGATGGATCGTATCCTACTGTAACGTCGCACAGCGGGGAATGGTCTCTTGATCCATCAACACACTCGCTTGCGTGGGCGATCCCTGTTGTTTCCACATTGGATGAGAGCCGTTCAGGCTCGTTGGTGTTTACGGTAAACGGGGATGATGCAGCCATGTTTTTCCCGGTTGAAGTGAAGTTTATTGGGCAGGGTAGCGTTGCAGGCGTGACAATTGAGTCCGTGAATGAAGTTGGGAGTGGGGATGAGGTAGTGCACAGTGTTGATGGGATAATTACGGTTGATAATTACCTTGTAGTATGAGCGCGGGGAATGATTTCTTTATTTGTGAATTGGAATAACTGTCGACTTGTTTCTCGTTCCTTCTTCAACTTTTGTTCCAATGAATTATGATTAGTCAGGTCCGCCTCTCCTTTTAAACCCAAGTCACCTTCGCATGCTCTACCATGTATCACCCTACATGAAGTTGCTCACCCCCCCTACTAGTACGCGGTCTACTATTACTGCTGCTGCTGCTGCTGCTACTACCACTACCACCCACTCCACCGCGGCGTCACATCACTTCTCCCCGACCAACCTCTCGTGCTTTCCAACTGAACTCTTGAATGAGATTGCCGACTACTCGTCTACCCCAGAGCTACTCACCCTCGCTCGCACATCCAAACGCTTCCATCCGATCGTGACCCGTTTGCTCTACCGCGTCGTTGTGCTAGACACCCCTGTTGTTGCCGTCAAGTGCTGTAGGACCTTGTTGGCTCAAGAGTGTGCTGCGCTAGCAGTCCGTCAGATCTCCATGTAAGTTTCTACTACACTATGCTTTTGGTGGGTTGGGTTGCTTATTTTATTTTATTTTATTTTGTCTATGCTCGCTGTTACTCTTATTCTTACTCTACCCTTTTCCTCCCCCCCCCCCTCCCTGGTTTTCTCCTCCATCAATTAACCCGGGTATAAACACTAAACCCACACCCACACTCACTCCACACATCTATACGTACAATGCTACCACATCACCACCAAAACCACCACCACTACTACCAACAACCCAAAACAACAACCCCAACAACCAGAGATTTCGCGACCAAACACCTATTCCACAGTTTCTTCACCCTCGTCGCCGCTGCCTTTCGGCGGACGATACATCTAGAGGCGATCGACATTTCGAATGCGCAACCGTTGTTGAATCTGTTGCGTGGGGCGCGGTTTTCGCGGCTGACGCAGTGTTCGTTGCCGTATTCGACTCGGATCGCGCCGTTCCTTGCGTGCCATCCGACGATTAGGGATTTGGTGGTGCAGCCCCCGACGAGGTTTGATGTGTTGCGGTTGCGGTTGGCGGCGGCTGCGGCGGCCGCGTCGGTGAGTGGGGCTAATGGGGGAGGTGTGGGTGGTGCGGCTGGTGGTGATAGTGCGGGTGGGGTTGGTGGTGCAGGTGCTGGATTTGGGGGTTGGGGGGAAGACGTGTTTCCGCCTGTGTTGCTGTTGCCTGGTCTACAAACGTTCGTCGGTCCGAATAGGGTTGCGAAAATGGTGGTACCCGAGTCTAGCGTGTACCATTTGACAATATTCTGGGATGTGGACGACCCGCCTGTGCCTGAAGAGGTCTTGCCTGCGTTTGCCCAGTCAAGGAGTGAGATTGTGGTGTTGGATAATATTGTGGTGGGGTGGGATCCGTCGTTGGTTACGGCGATTGCGAATCATTTGCCGGGGGTGGTGATGTTGAGAATTAGGAATGCGTCGCCGTTTGTGACTGGTATTCGGGTGAGTAGCGTTTTGTTTTTTTTGTTTTGTTTTTTGGGTTCTCTTTTTTCCTTTTTTTTCTTCGTGTTTGGGGGTGTGGGATGTGGGAAGGGTAAGGGAGGAGGAAGGGTAGTTGTTATATATATTCTCTGGCTCTGGTCCTTTTTTTGGGAACATCTTTGCTCATCTTTTCTTGATTCTTTTTTTGGATTGCTTGTTTCCAATCTAGCCTTTTCTTGGCCATGTCGAGTCTATGCTGCCAAAATTCAAGGTTTTAACTAATATTTCTATCTCGCTACTTTACATCATGCCGTGTAATGTTGATGACCTAGAGCGGGAGCATGCGATGGTGACGCGGTGGGGAGGGATTGTGCCTAGTTTGAGTGTGTGTACACTTACGAGTGAGTTTTTTTTTTTTTTTCCTTCTGGATGTCGCGGGTTGTTTATTTATCTTTTTTGTTCTCTCGCTCCCTAGGTGGAACGAGATGGACGCGTTATCGACCTGACGCGTGGTTCCCAGATCGGGGCGGGTTGAATGCAGAGACCAAAGCTCAATGGTTATTCCGAGCGATTTTGGCGATCAAGTTCCCAATGGATATGTATAACCACTATGGAGGAGATGGTGGGGGTGGACAGGCGTTGGTGATTCGACTGAGGGAGGAGAGAGGAGGGTCGGGAGGGGGTGTTGGGTATCCTGTGTTGTTGTTGGGAGAGGTGGTGAGCAGCCCTGCTGTGTTGTTGATTACGAATGAGGAGAGTCCGGTTAGTCCGGTCAGTGTTGGTGGTGGTGAGGAGATGGAGGGACTAGAAGGGATGGAAGGGATGGTGGAGGAGGTTTATTAAAACGTGCAAAGGGTTTTCTTTCTCTTTTTTTTTGGTGATTGGATTCTCCTTTGATGATGATGATACGCTCTCACTTGACTCTGACGCTCGTTTGCTTTGTTCGCTCTTTCTCTTGTCCCGCTGTGTTGACTGTTTTAGTTAATCTTGGTGCTTTATCTCGCTTTGCTCCCTTTGCCATCCTCTTTTTGCTATTCGTTTGGGGTATCTATGTAATATGGATGCTAGTTGTATCCTATGTATGTATGATTTAAGACTTTTAGATAAAAATTAAAAAAAGTATTGGAAATTTCTGGGCCGTTTTGATTGGTGATGGCCATACAAAACACAAATAAATGGGGATATGATTACGGAAGTATATTTTTAGTTGATTAACATAATTGGGGAATTTGCCGAGGGATGTTTATTGCGTAATTTGTGAATTGAATTCAACCAACTCAGGTTGTAGAGTGACGAGAGAGAACTAGAAGGTGTTAGTCTGGTGATGGGGGTTGTTGAAGGGCCCCGAGGGAGGCGGGGTTGGCGTGAAGGGGAGCTGGGAGGGATCTCCTATGAGGTCGGCGTATAGTGTCCTATTAGCTATCAGGCCTATCAGGCTGTGAAGTTGTTTTTTTTTGGGCTTGCGAGTGCCATATGGTGTATGCGGTGAAACAAGCCGCAAACTGCATAATAGACACCACGCATAAACGCCCGTCGTTTGAGTCAAAGGAGGACGTTGGGACCACCATCATCATCTAACTCACCCTCTCCCCCTTACTCACCAACCCCACAAACTAGTAGTGGTCGTTGCGGTCGGTCGGTCTTTTTTTTGTTGTTGTTGATGCCCTAACGGCCGCGCTTCTTATTAAACTGATTACTTTTTTACTATTTTGATCAAGCCTGCATAAGTTAATAACGTTGATCAGCGGACGGTGGGACAGCAAGACATTTCTTCCTCACCTTTTCCATTCCCCCTTTCTACATCCCTTCCTTCGTACTACTACCAATACTACTGCTATTACTGCTCCCTCCCCCCGCTCGTTGGTGGTGACGACGACCCTGCTATTGTTGCTTGGTGCTTACGACGTTTAACTCTTGAAAGCTTCACTCCTCTCTCGTACACAGCACACGCATACACACTCAGGCACGGATAGGTAAACCGGGATGGGAGATTTTACACTTGTTGATCCTAAAGGCTGGGAGTATGATTTACATTCGGTGAGTTTTTGGTTGTTTTTTTTTTTTCCCATTGTTTCTGTTCTGCGGTCGGGACTGGCATCGAGCATAGCATGTGGTGAACAAACCACGAGGTTGAGAGGCAAGTGAAAAGAGACGAGAAGGGGGGGGGGGGGATCCAACCCAGGGTTGATATATTGTGTTCATCTTTTTTCTATTCCTTTTTTCTTTCCCTTTCTCACAGAATGTCTCCAACCCCGCCGCTCCCCTTCTTTATACACAGATATACTCCGCATATATTGGCTATTTTCAGCAGCATAACGTACAATGGTATGAGCTGTGCTTCTTTCTTTTTCTGTACCCCACCTTCTACCCCCCTCTACCTCTTCACAAGAGTGTGAGAAAGGCGTTGCTGTTGAGGATAAGAAAGGGGGAGGGAGGGAGAGGTGTAGGGGACGTACAGTATAACGACATTCAAATCACATACTAACATCAATCTGCTACCTTGGCAGGTACAACCGCTCGTGGGGCCACCTGTTCTCGTCATTTGAAGACTTCCTCGCGTTCTCCTGGCCTGTGATTACTGTCACGGATGCATGCACAGGCAGGTCGCACATTGTCACTCGCCTGACCTCTTTGGGTGCCTTCATAAAAATGATCAAGACGAGGTGTGTATATGCGCGTGTGTGTGGTATTCGCTTCACCTGTTTCCCCCTTCCCCCCCTCCTCTCCCTTGTTCGCTTTGCTTGTCCTTTCCGTTTCGGTCAATCCGTTTTCCCTTTCTCTTCCCTCCTTCCTCGCCCCGCACGCGGTTCTATTTTTATCCTTGATTCATTAACGACTTTTTCCTTGTCTTTTTGGGAAATGGGAAATGAAATGAAATGACATAATCATTTCCACATACACCCCCAGCTCCACTCCTTCTTTGCTTCTCTTCGCTCGCCCCTTTTTTTCTTGCTTTTATTTTTATTTTTACCTCTTCACGCACCGGCCGGTAATGTTGATTTTAACTTTATCTCTCTCTTTTTTTTTAAAAAAAAAAGGTTTGGCGAAACTCTCCCTCAAGCTCCCAACATCCTCAAAGTAGCGCCGTTTGAGACCGCAAACCGCCTATTATGGACGATATCTGATCACCCTTCGTACAAGAAGCTACATTCGACGCTCCCTGCGATCGCGCTAGCGGCGTTTAAAGCCCGTGTGCGGGCAGGTGAGCCCAAGGCCGTGCGGGAGTTGTGGGAACGGAGGGATAAGACGTTTTTGGCGGTTGGGTTTGAGTGGAGTGAGAGGAATGAGAAGAGCTGTTTGGAGTTTGGGTATGCTGGGGTGAGGTGTGGGCATTTGGAGGCGTGAGTGTTTTTGTTCTAAGCATCAGTGTTTATACGCTTCCTCTCGTTTTAACTGCAACTCTTATCTTAGTCTTGGACACTGGCCTCCGGTTCCTGATACTAACTATAGGTGTGTATAGTGTGGTTGTCTGGGATCTAGGCGCTGATGGCTTTTTATGGATTTTAGGAAAGGTCATTTTATTGTGGCTGACTACCTGGATAAGAATACCAAAAAGTATTGTCCTAATTTCCCTTGGCAGGTGCGTCTTGCTTCTCTTCGTTAGAAATTGCTGTTGCTGATTGAGGAGTCGTAGTATGCTGTAAGTTTTGTTCTATAAAAATCGTATTTTGGGGGGGTTGACTTTTTTATTCTTGAGTTTGGAGATAGTCAGGTCATCGGTAAATCCAAACTATCGCAGGTGATACAAGCGGTGATTAGGTATGCGAGTTTCTGGAAATTTCAGGGCTTCTTGCTGATATTTATATCAATTTTTACAGTAGCTTTGTGAGCCCCGACTCGGAAACAAAGGCAAATGAGCTGGTTTTAGTTGGCCATGGTATTCAAGCGGATTTACCGCGACTTGAGGAAATGAAAATCAGTAAGCTCGTAATGAATCGTCAAATGAAAAAAAAACGAAGACGAAGCGCTGATTTTCGATTCTCTTCTTCTCTTATAGAAATCCCGCATAACGTACTTATACTTGATTTGGGGACGTACGAACGTGCGTTGTATAACAGTGGAAGTCGGGGGAACATGGTGGACCCGACGACGGGCAAGTCAAGGTCCCATCGGTCGTCGATGCTGTCATTGGAGAGTTTGCTTCGGTCGTTTAATGGAACCAGCGTGCATGGGTCTTCGTCGGAGGGTTCGGATAAGGATAAAACGTCGTCCAGCAATTCGACGGCGGTGTCGTCTGTTCATTTGCCGAATTGTGTGCTGCACAATTCGGGCAATGATGCGTTTATGTGTCTGTTTGCTATGCAGAAGTTGCTTGATCCGAGTGGGACGCAGGTGCCGAATGTGAAGAAATCAGGTGGTGGTGGTGGTCATAATGGTCATAATGGGATTGGGAATGGGAGGATGATGATGATGATGATGGCGGCGGCGGCGGCGCGTCAGGGGATGGTGCCCCAGGTGATGATGAACCCTGGGCTTGCTTCTCATCCCCATGCCCATCTCCACCATCCACATCCACATCACCCACCCACCCGACCCCACTCGCCACACCACCACGCTCACGCACATCTCTCACACGCACATTCATACCCTGTGTTACCGCCCACACCGACGACGCCAACGACGCCTTCGCCTGGGGAGTACGTTACTGGGAGTTATCATAACGGATATTTTGGATACCAGGTTGCGCCTTTGGCGTCGCATCATCAACACCAGATGAAGATGAAGTTGCAGCCGCCGACCTCAACGACGACGATGATGGCAAAGGGGCCACGGCCGGTGTCGTCTGTGTATAACCTTGCGAGTGAGTTTGGGAAGATGAATGGAGGGGGTGGTGGGGGTGGTGGATCGATGGCTAGGGCTGTGTCTGGACCTGTTGCGTTGGTTGGAGGTGGGAAAGAGGGGAATGGGAATGGGGTTGACCCGGTTGGGGAGGAGGTGGAGAGTGCGTGAAGGACTCGCCGGAAGTGATGGTGTGTTTTTCTTTAATGAATTTTTTTTTTCTATTCTTCTATCGTTCTGTTTTTGGAATTGGACAGTGTCTTTTTTCTCTTCTCTTCTTTTCTTTTTTTTTTTTGTTCATGCACAGACACTCTCACACACAAAGCATACGATAACATCATTATTTGAAAACCTGCAGGCCCGAACAATCATTTCCATCGAATATCAGCTTACAGCATTATCATCATATTATCCACCACCATCACCATCATCAGTAATCGTCGTTTTTTTTTTCCTCTCTTTGCTTAGTTAGTATTGTAGTAGTGGCTATTACATTTACGATGCCCAGATACGAAAAGGACGAGACGAGACTTTCCAGTTGGAAAGTAAATGATCTCGTGTTGGGGTTATACTAGGGTACTATGGGACTCCTTTTATTAATTTTTTTTTTTTGGACTATCATAGTGGTTCTCGCTTCTTTTATCGCGATTGTTGTGGATTGTGAAATTGTAAATGTTGAATGGAGAACGGAGACAATGAAGCGAGAAAGCAAGGTAGGTTATTATGTACAGTACTGTACATGCGTTTTTTTATATCGTGCTTGGGTAGACTAATTGGAGTGTGTTTGGTGCGAGATGTGATTTGTTGGGAGCGATGTGAAAGGGGGAGATTGGTGTGATATATTGGAGTTATCAGTCACAGTGGTCCGGGGGGTGGGTGACTAGATGATTTGGCGGAGGGTTAGCTCAAAAGTGCACTATATAGGGTAAGTTAAGAGATGGGATGAATAAAGGAATGAGGAAAGGGATTACAGCATCCTGTTACGTTTCTTGGAGAGGGTTGTTTGAGTTGTGGTCCTTTCCTTTCGTGACTTTGCTGTCAGATAAGAGGCAGATAGCGCCGGTTGTATATCGCCACACCTGATGGTTGTCTTTTAGAAGCTGAGTGGTTGGGATTGTGGTTTTCTACCAGTGGTGGTAATGGTGGTGCTGGCGCTTGGGGTGGCGTTGTTGTTGTGGAGTTCCCATACGGTGCCTGGCTTCCGGGATCTTTTCTTCTTGATGTTGGAGATATTAGTGTTTGTGTTCATCGTGGTATCGTCATCGGCCGTCATCATCATCATTTCGGCTGGGTCCCCCCTATCTGTGGTGTTTGCTGTGCCTGTGGCTGATTCTGGAGAGCCTGAGGCGCTGCGGAGGGGGCGGACACCGAGGGAGGCGCAAAGGGCTTTGTATCGTGAGTGGATTTGGCGGAAGAGTTTGGGAATGTCGAGATCTGGGGGGAGGGTGTGAGAAGAGGGGACAGAGGAGGAGGAGGGGACAGAGGAAGGGTTGACGAGTGGGAATTGGGAGATGAGGTCTAGTAGGTGTTTGATATGGTTTGCTGTACGGCTGTATGGATGGGGAGGTGGATTGTGTGAGGTTAGACAGTAGACAGAGATGAAGAGAGTACCCTCGAGTGACTAACCTGTCTGCGCGGTATGCTGGTTGCTGATTTTTGTATGCCGCGTCCCACATCATCGCAAATCCCTCGTAGAACCCTAGCTCTTCCCACATCTCAAACCCTTTTTCGCGGCCCAACGCTCGCCCCTCGATGAGTCCGTGTATCCGTCCGTGTGCGAACCCGTCTTCATATCCTGCGTTGTAGAACCTGCGAAAGTTGATTAGAGAACTTTCTTGGATCAAGGGGGTGGTGGTGGTGGTGGTGGTGTTATGGAGTGCATACATACGTTTGTTCGACGTGTACTAAATCTTCCAAGTCAAAGTTTGTATCTTCCATTACTGTATAAAATTCCAGATGGAAAGGGAGATTTCAAAAGGCCGTTCAGGGGGGTGTGCAGGTGGTACCCGGGCCGGGCACATCTCCGTTATTATTTGCCTATGTTATGCAACAGCTTCTTTCTAGAACTAAATCTCCCGCCTGAACAAACACTCCAACTTGAATCCATGCCTTCTCGTCGTTCTCGTTCTCGTTCGCGCTCTCACTCCGGCTCAAGAGACCGTTCCAGATCCCCTCGAAGACGAACAGCAGTAGATTTACCATACGACGCGAAACCCATACGTGAATCAGATTATTTCTTGAAAAGCGACGAGTTCCGGTTATGGCTACGTGAAGAGAAGCGAAAGGTCTGCATTACAACCTTTCACCCCCCCTCCCTCCCTCCCATCATCCTCTTGGTGTTCTCAAGCTGAACCGCATAAATAATCACACTTGGTTTACTGGTTTGATTGGAAATTAACAAAGTACTTTGATGAGCTGTCTGGTGACAAAGCGAGAAGGTGAGTAGGGGCTTTTTTTTTTTTTGATAAGTGTATTCTGATTGAACCCTTGTAGTTATTTTAGAAAGTTTGTAAAGGTACACTTTGTTTAGAAGGTGTTTGTTGGTCAATCAGTATATGCTAATACGTGGATGTACCAGGCATGGAATCGAGGAAAACTGTCCAGTGAGTTTGCGTCCCAACTTGTTTATCTCATCCCATTGGATGAATTTCCTTGTTCTTTAGAGAAATACTACCAAGGCATAGAACCATCCAGCGTCACCGCAACCACAAACACAGCATACAAATGGTCCTTTGCATCGAAATCCTCGCGTGCTGACGACGCCGCGCTTCGCGCCGCTCGGGAACAAGTGAGCGCAGCTACCTACGGGCGGAACGACGTGATCAACGAAGGCCCAGAAGAACCATCATCAGCCAAATATGGTGCGGGTGCTGCATCCTCATCTAGTCGTGTGCGGGGTCCTGCTATGCCGACCGCCGCCGACCTTGTACACGCGCGGGAGCTAGAGGCCGAGTACCAGGAGGAAGAGCGCAAGTATAAGCGCAAGCGCGAGAAGATGGAGGCGAAGGACCGGATTGAGGATATGGTTGGTCCGCGGGAGGTAGGGAGGGAGGGGATGCTCGAGAAGAAGCGGATGAAGAGGGAGCAGGATAAGGTGTTTAGAGAGCGTGGGGATGATGGGTTCGAGGCGGATGAGTCGACGTTGATGGGGGGTGGGGATAGTTTTAAGGATTAGTTGCGTTGACTTCTTTTTTTTCTTTCTTTTGTTGTCTGTGGGGGTGTGACTGACATGGATTATTAGTGTTGCACGGAGGGACTCGACCAAGAAGCGGCATGAGACGAAGACTCAAGAGAGGGACATGGCAATGAGGGAACGCGCGAATGCGAGAAGAGAAAAGGAAAAGGTGTGTCCCCATGTTCCCTAAAGTAATTGCCTTTTTATATAACTCTCACACATAGGCCACCATGGATATGTTTCAACAATTGGCGAAGCAACGATTTGGCTAAGTTGAGATGGTGAAGTTTCGCCTTGCAGTCGATGATGTATTGATATCCTTAGATCACTCAATTTACTCTAGGAATTTGTATAATTGGGCAATACTACATGTCTGTCCGACAGTATGGTACATGGAGTGAGAGAGAGGCAAAACAAAAGACTATTAAAACTACTCGAACGAAAAAGAAAGTAACTGGTTGCGAAAGGTAAACTATACGAAACGAAGCAAGACTGTTATTTTCAAAAAATATTGAGTTATATGGACGCACAAGTTGGATAATCACATACCTAGGTGGTGCGCTCTCTCTCTTTATGCCCTCGCGTTATGTGGGTAACCGTTTCAAACCTCAACCTTGCGGCGGGAGAACAAGGAGGAGAAGGAGAAAGTAGAGGGTGGGGCACCCCAAGCTTGGTCATCGAAATCGATGAAATCCTCCTCATTCTGGCAAGAATAAATTTCAATGTTTTTTGTTTTTTGTTTTTTTTTTCCCTCGGTAAGGCACTCAAACTCACGTAATGGGCGACTTTGGCCTTCAAGCCCTTCTTCGATTCTAGGGGTAGCGCAACCTTATCAGAAAAAGAGGGGGGGGAGAGAAGTTGTGTAAGTGACATGTTATTCTGGTCCGCAAAAAGTAACGTGACTGTGCTTACAAGTGTGCTAGCGGTACTGATGTCAGAGCAGGCAGAGTTGGTGGAAGACCTCTGTACACCGAGAAGAATAAGGTCCAGTGGGCAAAATACAGAATCCAGCACCCGAGAGGGGACAGGTGGAAAAAACGTACGCTGCTCATGCGGCTGAGCTTGAGGGCCAAGCGCTTGTGAGCGGGGATAGAGACAGTGGAGTTAGAGTCGGTCCTTTGAAGCTTCTGTTGGAAAAGAAACGGAGGTCAGAACGAAATGCCCATTTGGAGAGAGGGAGTTTGGTTTAGCTGGTTAGTTGAACCGGCTTCTAGTCCCTCTGCCCTCCCAGTTCAGAATGGCACACTCACGTTGAACATCTTGACTTTGAAAAGAAAAGTTGTTTGTTTGTTGAAGGGCTTGAAGCAAAGAGTTGTTTGAAAAGGATCTCTAACTCGAGGAGCTGGAGAAATGGAGGTTGGTGAGGGACTTTGATTTGCATTCTGAGGGTGGTTTAAGTACGACTTTCGGTTGACTCGGCTAAAGGGAACCCAAGGTCAGGGTTGTTGCGGCGCGGCGCGCAAGGGATAATTGCTGTACGAAGAAAAGGGTAGACGTCGCTAAGGATAAGTGGCTGGATCTAATTTTCTCTGCTTGATTGCTTAACTTGCACTGTGCTACATAAAACCACTGAAACTGTATGCGTCTCACGCGGACCAGAAGAAGTAGGGTGTGTGTAGGTCTATACGTGTGTCTCCGTGTGAGGAGGGTAAGGGCAAGAGAGTAGTGGTAAATGGCATCGGACCGATCGATAGATTGGGCTAATGTCGTTTTCTCTCTAGGTGTGTTCTGAGGAGTTGTATATTTATTTCTTTGGTAATTCTTCCTCTCAGGACCCAGAGAGACACTCTAAAAAGGAGCTAAGGGAAATCAATAGAAGATTGGGATTGGGAACTTTTCCGGTAATAGAAAACTTAGTAGTGATTCTCGGTGCAGCAGAAAACGTGCGTGCAAGTTAGCTTAATTGATCTTTTTGTTTCATTTTTGGTTTTAGCCCAGGCAGTTTCTCAAGCGACTCTCGTCGCATGCTCGGGCCTTGCGGTTTTTTTTTGTTTTCTTTTTTTTTTTTGGATGGCTTTTGGCGAGGAAATGATGCTATGAAACTAGTCTAAAAAATTCCAACCCCCGGCCGATTAGAACGCTCGCATTCGAAGATTGAATAGAGAACGGGGCTTGCGTGCTTGTAGCATAGCCGGTCACCTGCATGTTACATCGGCAACGAACTTGCTGGGTGGGGGAGGGAAGGGATCCAACCTCAGATCAGTTTTAATCTTTACTGGAGACCGCATAAACTCGGCTGTGAGTTGTTGACATGCACAGGGCATACCTGATCGCAGGGATAGAGGTAGACCTTTTTTTTCTCCCCTTTCTCTTTCTTTACCATGTGTGTTGCCTTGTGAGAGGCGAGGGAAATACGCGCGAGGTTGGTGGATTGCTAGGTGCTATGTCAGTCAGTCAGTCAGTCAGTTAACGTTTGTGCAGGGAGAATGACTAATACTACTATTACTCGTGTCCGCCGCTGTCCCTTCCCACTTGCCGTGTCACCCGCTATCCTTGTATGTTCTGATTGATTGGCGTAATGGATAAAATTAGATGGTGAGTTGTACCCTTAGTTTTTTGTGGATGAGGAGAGAGGAAGGAGATCTGTTCTGTGGATGTAGGAACGAGCACATGATTAGGAAGGAACCAACGCGGCACGGGGCAACCCTAGAAGCTCCCCCGATGACGTTAGTAGAGAGGCTTGTCTACCCCTTTTCTTACTTTTAGGACTGGTAAAACTGGATGAGACGACGACGACGGCAACGATGGTGGGTGAGTACGATTTTTAGCAATGGAATGCCATTCTTAGAACGGCGCCGATGCTTTTAACACCCTAGGTTCCAGATTTACTTGATGAGATGGCATAACGACCACTGATCACGAATAGACGAATAACACTGTTAAGGAGCTGTCAATTCGTTATTCTGTTTTTTTCTTCTTCCTCTTCTTTTGTCAGCCTTGTTCGGCATCTAGTCGTCCCTTGTCTGGTACATGACACCTATTAGGATTTCTGGCAGGAAGGGCTGTTGTGCCTAATGATAAACGACCAGATGAGGTAAGAATAAAGTTATGCTTAGTTGGACCTGCCTTGGACAACGCACTCTCGTCAACAAGGGCAGTCAGACAAGCACAAGCACAGACTTTTTTTTTTTACATAATGTCACGGTCGATCTCGAGAGAGAGCGGCAGGGGAGGGTGGGGGCCCATTACCGGTAATACTTTAGTGGTGGTGACGGACCAAGGTGGTTCAAGATTAATCGACGCCACATGGCGGTACTAACACTAGAAAAATTAATCACAGTTTATCTGCAAGGAGACCTACCTCGTTCTGTGATGGTGGACATGTCTTGTCCCCCCTACCTCCCCCCCCCATCACAGAACTCCGCGGGCTTTTGTGCTATGCTTTGGTCGGCAGCTGCCTGTTGCTCCTGCCACGTGCGCCTTTGAGGAGATGGAGAGGGATCATTTCGTCATTTCGTCATGATATCATCAGGTCGAAGCTTGAACGTGTGTGTGGGATTTGCGTGGTTGTTTCAGGGGGTTAGTGGGGAAAGGTGGCTGGGCGGGACTTGAGTATTACCCTCTAATGGAAACCCTCCGTGCCCGCATCCATCGAATTCGCGAACGAGGGAGGAAGGGAGGGGAACTCCGTCCTTCGAATTCCGCAGCCACTTCATCACGACTACCATAGGCTTACCTGCAACACTCCAACAATCTATACATACTTGGCCACTTTTTCCCTTTCCTCCCACATTTCCTCTTTCTCTCGCCTCGAAAGGACGCAAGGACGAGATCCACGCATAAAAACGGCGTCCAGATGACCCGATGACATTGACGTTGGACATACTGATAAGAACCCGCCGTCCCCCTGCTTGTCACCGTTAATTAGGATTTGACGTGTGAGATTCCTCAAGTATCATCTTGGTATCGACTAGTATCTCCGAACAAGCTGCAAGCAACTCACTGTTTTTCTTTCTTTCCTTTTTTCTTTTTGTTTTGCTCCCCCGCCGTTTGTCAGTTTGTCAGCCAGTCAATTGATCAAAAGGTGGTTCAAGTATAATAGTAATAACATACATACTCTCCTTATCTGCTATATCCACTCACCACCACCACCACCATCTACACGGGTATCCACAAATAAAGCCTGGGGAACAGTTCCCCCCCCGCTGAATTCAAGATTGCATTTTTCACAGGTACGCGCCGATTGATGCTGCGCACGTGGTTAACTGACAGTGCTTTCACTCACGGTGACATACAGTACTGTACTGAAAATAATGACGTTACTGTATAGCGAGATAAAGATCCCAAGTCATATGGACAATCATACTAAACCAGTAAACGTCGGCTGTAACGACTAGTTCAATCAGGGAAGCCGATACCTGGGATTTCTGCCCAACAAACGGCGGGCGTGTGATTGCCTAAGCTAGGGAACATACCAACCAAACCTTGTTGTTTCTCGTCAAAAGCAGGCCTGCGCACTGGCAGTAGCAATGACAATGACGAACAACGAAATGACAACACAAAAAAAAAAAAAGAAAGCCAAAAAAAATAGACAATACATACAACACACGAGGGCAAACACTAGGCTTACACTCACTGGCACTAATAATCCATAGCCTCATCCCCATCTACCTTACTCTGCTCCGTACCCTTGGCTTTGCCCTTGCCTACCCCACCATCCCCTTCCTCCTCATCTCCAGCACCAATCTCTTCAAACACCAACGTCCCCTGCTGCTCCTTAAGCCACTGTACACTCCGCTTCTCATCCATAAAGTACGTATACGCCCTCCGCAGGTCCTCCACCTCCACTTTATCCGCCTTGCGCTTCCGCGCGATAATCTGCGCACACGAGATTAGGTTCAACGCGTACCGCAGCGTTGTTTGTAGTGCCATTGAAGTCAACACGGATTGTGCGTCTGGTGCTAGTGTCACGTCTTCTTCTTGACATCTGTATTACCAGCAAAAGAAAAGAAAAAAGATCCAGTAAACGAAAGGTGGGTGAAGACGCACCTGATTTGGATGATCTGCTGGACGTCTTCTTCTGTGTATGGTTTTGTGCTGACAATCAGGACCCGGTCGAGCAAGTCGATGGGAAGGCCGTGCGGACTGCGGAAGCGTGTGCCACGGATTCGGGCCATCCCGCGGTTGGAAGCCATAATGACTAGGGGCGCTAGCTCGTTCTCGAGAGCGCGGTTCAGGAACGAGAAGCACTCAATGTCAAGCATGTGCACTTCGTCAATGAATAGCACCTATATATATAAATATACACCAGAATGAGAATAGGATGAACAAAAAAGAGAGGGAAAAGCACGTACACCCGGCACGATCTCAGCTTTTCCTTCTTCCCGCCATTCTGCGACTTTGGTGTTGATCTGGTTGCGCAGCTCGGGCTTGATTTCGCCCGTGTCCCCAGCAAAGAGGGCGAGGAAGCCTTGGGTGCGAGAGTTGATGACGTCGATTTCGTGGAGGGTGACTGTGTGCACGATTTCTTTGCGTTTTTGGATTTCGCCTTCGGGACATTGGACGAATTTTGTCTAAGGGAGTTGAATAATAGTGAGTTATTATGGGGGGGGGAGAGTCAATTTACGAACGTCTGCACCCATAGCATCGTAGTCCCTCGACCGTGCGAATGAGCGTCCGAGTTTTGTGACTTTACCAGAGGTCTTGTCGATGGTGATGATGTCCCCAGCCAACACTTTTTCTTTTGAAAGCGCGTCGATCATTTTGGTACCCAAATCATAGATGGTCTCCATATCCGTCGTTTTGATTGTTAGTTTTCCGGTTTTCGTTGCCTATGTACAAAATTCCCGAACCATTAAGAAACTCTCGTAGATCACCCCTCCCCTGTTTTCAAGGAAAAACTCACGTACGCCAGTAAGACTCCGGTCAATCTGAATTTCAACCACCTCACCCTCGATGATCTCCGTCTCTTCGCGTATCCGCACACCAATGCTCCGCCGGAATGCCTGTGTGAGGGCTTCCGTTTTGGACATGGAGAGAGAGAACACTTCGCTGGCGGCGATCATGGTGAAGGGGACGTCTGAACCCAGTGTTTGTGCCATCCCTAACCAGGTTATAATTTTAGGGTTGATTCAGCATGGTTATAGTGATAGAAGAGGGGGGGGGAGGGGAAAAGAAAAGATGTGTATTTGCGGAACGCACCCATTGCAATTGCGGTTTTGCCTGTAGAAGGGGGCCCAGCAAAGAGCATCGCGCGTCCTGCGATCCTGCCTTCTTGCACCATCTTGAGAATCATACCCGCCGCTTTACGCGCCTTGGCTTGCCCGACCATCCCCTGCGCGTTCGCGCGTGGCTCCAACCGGTCGTCCAGCCCCAACCCGCGGATATGCGAGTGAGCACCTGGGGCATGTTCAGTGATGAGCCACTTTTTGTACCCCACAGAATACTCACCAATGCGCTCCATTTTTGTAATGTCCCGCAGTTCGGCGTTGGTAGTCGCTATCTGCATCGTCGTTGAGGCTTTTTTTTTTTTGAGGGAAGGGAAACGTTGTTTTCCTTTTTAGGGAATCATACAAAGGAAGCCTATTTGTTCTTGTATATTGATGCTATGTATGACTAACATATACAAATAAGTTAGTTTGCAAGTTCACCGCGACAGCTGTCGCAAAAAAAAAGGGTTCGAATGCTGCTTCCTTTACTTCGGAGCAGTCTACGTTCATGTGCAAGCTCAAGTTCTGCACCGCTGCTGCTTCGAACACTACCACCAACAACCAGCAGCACCTCTTTCCTCCTCCTTCGGTCTTCCTCCTCCTACTCAACACAATCAGCCTACTCTCAACAATCCTCAAACCAGCTAGACGCCGCGTTCGCGCGGTCCACTGCGCTCTTCAAGACTTACAAACCTATTTCCCCTGGTATCCGACACCTTCGGCGACCTCTAAACCCCCACTTGTACGAAGGGTCTCCCGTGCGTTTGTTAACCGTCGCCAAGCGCAAGTCGGGGGGCCGCAACGCGCATGGAAAGATCACCGTGCGGCACCGTGGTGGGGGCCACAAACAAAGAATACGGATCGTGGATTTCATGCGGGACACGCCTGGGGTGCATGATGTGGTGAGGATTGAGTATGACCCGGGGAGGTCGGCGCATATTGCGCTGGTGAGGAATAGGGATGCGAGTGCTGTGGGGGTGAAGAAGTGGAGTTATATATTGGCTACGGAAGGGATGAGGGCCGGGGATACGGTGCAGAGTTTTAGGCGGGGTATTCCGGAGGGGTTTATTCCTGGGTTTGATTCGCCCAAGGGGGGGCAGGTTGTTGAGGAGGACGGGGAGGGGGAAGTTGCAGTGGAGCAGCTGGAGGGTCAGGGTGCTGAGCAGGAAGGGGTAGCAACAGCTGAAGTGAACGAAGCGGAGATGGTGGAAAACGAAGAGGAGGGTGCACCCTCTGTGGACTCTTCTCAATCGCTGGCTCTTGGTCTCTTACGCACGCTGACGTTGAAACCAGGCAACGTGCTCCCTCTGAAATTGGTTCCCCCCGGAACAATGATACACAACATCGCACTCAAGCCGTTTGGGCCTGGCAAACTCGTCCGTTCTGCGGGTACCTTTGCGCAGGTTACAGTGCATGAGGAGAAGGGCCGATACGTCCATGTGCGTTTGCAGAGTGGGGAGGTGCGAAAGGTGTTAAAGGACTGTTGTGCTACTATTGGGAAGGTTAGTAATTCGTTGTGGAAGAATCGGAGTTTAGGGAAGGCTGGGAGGTCGAGGTGGTTAGGCAAGAGACCTGCTGTTCGTGGTGTTGCGATGAACGCGTGAGTTTTCGTGTTTTATATCTCTGACTACGAGATACTGATGTTCTCCCTTGCATAGATGTGACCACCCTCACGGAGGAGGTCGTGGTAAATCCAAGTCGAACAAGCACCCCGTATCTATTTGGGGCTGGGGAACAAAGGGTACGCGTACACGCAAACCAGGACCCAAGGGTCCAAAGAACAGCAACAAGATGGTCATCCGCGAGCGTCCAAGAGGAAAGGACAAGAGGACTAGCCGATAGATTTGATCTATATTACACGTTTCTCTTTGGTATAATTATTCCTTCCCCCCTGCAACTGTCGGACGCGTGTTGCGATTCGACGATAAGGAACTCCTTCTAGTTTGTGTCGTGAATCATACCGTCCTCTTTTTTTTGTAGGACAAGAATACTCACACCTATGATTCTTCCTCTTCTTCTTCCTCCTCCTCCTCCTCCTCCTTCTCCTTCACACCCTGCCTAACACCGTTCAACCGCTCCTCATCCTTCCCCACCGCCTCTTTCCACCTGGTAAGTTCATCCCCCACCGTCCGTCTCGCATCAGCCAGTGCACTCCGAAGAGCAGCATAATACTCTTCCCTGTTGTCTTTGTCATTGGTAGCGGATACCAGGAACTGGTGAGACTTGGAGGTGCTCATAGTGTTCGGGCTGGCAGCATCAATATTGGGAGGTGGTGTTGGGACGCTTAGTTCGTACTCGATTTTAATCATGAGAGTCACTTGGCCCAGTCTTTTATCTTATCGAGTGCCAGCGGAGGAGCGTGTGTGTTTGGACTTGTTTAGACTCGTTGGGCTTCTTCCCTCAGGATGAGAAGCTCACCGTCACGTTGAATACAATATGTCAAGCATGTCAAGGGTTAAAACTACACTGGTCTCTTGACTCTATAACATCCCCACTTTCTTTTTACAGCAGGAAAAAAAAAAAAAAAAAAGTGGTATGAACTCGGAAGAAAACCCCAAAACAGTGCCAGTGAAACGCGTCAGGACACCCCGCCGCCCTTCCTCGGTACCATATCTTTTCCGTTACTCCGGAAGTTAGGATGACAGATGTGTGCACGATGCACATGGATCCGGGACTGCACACCAAGGGGACAGCCTCAATTTCATTCTTTTTTTTTTTTTTCCCTTTTTCTCAACCTCTCTAGATTGTCGACCAACTCGACATACGCACCGACATGCCTCTCCCAACAATTCTGATTCTCGTGCTATAACGACGGGGCTTGCCAGTTACCACTAACGCAAGCCCCCCCCCCCCCCAACTCCTCAAAGTGCTCAAGTACAATCTTATAATTTGATTAACCAGCGGCTCACTGCAATAGACCAACAAAATTAGACTACCTACAAGTTATTCTCCTCAGAAAAAGAAAGAAAAAAAAATGTCGAAAAGACCACCCCCATTCCCAATCTCCCCTACCCAATGCCTCCCCTCACTAACCCACCTACCCAACACTTCAACCCAAGAACTCAAAAGCGCATTAGACGACCTCCGTATCGTGTATTTCTCGCGTCCAATCTTACCCCCTTCTTTTTCTTTCTCTTCAACAGACAGGGGTGTTTCGGGTGTGCCTGGACCTGTTGCTGCTGCTTCGGTAATGGATAATGATATATCTAGCGCACTGCGTGCGAAACTGTCAAAAAGGAAATCGAAAACTCGGATTGGTGTCCCTGATTCCGGGTATGCCTCAACAGAAGATAACAGCAACAACGATGACGATGAGGAGCAAGGAACATTGGTTGAAGTGGGTTGGACGGACGACTTGATCGTCTTACGCTCGGACCCGTTTGAGCGCGCGTACGCCGTGAGGTGGTTAACGAGCTTCATCAGGCGTTCCGCTTCCCAAGTATTCTCCTCCTCAAACGAAGAAGAGGAACACACAGAACTACTTGAAACAGCCACTTCCCTCCTTTCCGCATTCTCAGAACCAGAACCAGACTCGCCAAGGAGCTCTCTATCAAATAACGCCCATGACCTTACAAGCGGGTCCATCACGCGCTACTTTACCTTTGACGCACCCTGGGTCAAAGTTAACTCTGAAGAAAACCCTAAAGAGACAAAAACACCAATGAAGAAGATATCAATCCAAGTGAACGACGCGCCTGTATTATACTCCGACTATACCTCTGTTGGATTACAAAGCTGGGGGAGCGCCATCGTACTTGGTGAACGACTATGCTCGGACCCGTCTTCCTACTCTCTGTTCCCACCTCGCGCTAATCGCAGCTTGCGTATCCTAGAACTGGGCGCAGGCACCGGCCTGTTGAGTATCCTCTCAGCTAAAATTGCACAACTTCAAGGTACACCGAGTGTAGAGATCGTCGCGACGGACTACCACCCCGACGTACTCGCGAACCTGGCTACCAACGTCGAAGCCAACTGTCCGTGCACTACTCAAGGCGTTGGTGGTGGCGCACTACCCAGCGTGCATGCGTTCGATTGGGAGCGACCTGCATTCGACAAGGACCCGTTTCATAAACCATTTGATGTCGTCCTTGCTGCGGACGTGGTGTACCGCCCTGAACATGCGGCGTGGATAAAGACGTGTTTGGAGCGCTTGCTGCTGAAGCCAACGAACCGGAAGAGACCTGGTTCTTATGATGAACATCATGAAGGCGGTGTATTTTGGCTGATGATGCCCATTCGCACGACGGGCCGACACGAAGGGATGCACCGCACGTTTGAGGGGTTGTTCCCCCCAATCGTAGAGAATCATGATGTTGGTAATGATGATGGTGATGGTGATGGTGGTGTTGGTAATGGTGGTGCTGATTATGACATCGAGGGTGCTGATGACGATGGTAATAATAGTCAGGTGCAGGTGCGGAGTGAGAAGGCGGCACGGGCGTGGAGGGATGACCGGGGCAAGGATCTCACGCTGGCTATACTTGCGTTGGAGGAAGTGGAGCGGAGGAAGGGTGGCGTTGGGCGCGCTGATGAGTGTGGGTATAGACTGTATGAGGTGGGGTGGGTTAGTGGGTAAAGAAGCAACACCCTTTTCCTGAAATTGGGGTGCATATGTACGTGTAATGGGGGTTGGGGGTCCAGGGGGTTAGTTGATGACTGATGAGAACGGACAGGTGTTTGTGCGCGGTACGCTTATGTGATGTACTTTTGATAGATCGTGATGACTACGACTACAAGTACATGAACAGCAGAGAAGAAAGAGGAAGTCTATCCTAGAGCTGCGACTACGAGATTCTGTTGGTGGTAAATGTGAATATAGGTGACAATACTCCAAATATGAATGAACAAGTAGATATACCTGCAATGCGGGTGGGTTAGCACCAATCACTTCGCCAGCTCTGTTTCCTCCTTTGTACAAGACGATGGTCGGCAACTATTCAAAAAAAAAAAAAAAAAAAAAAAAGACCCAAGGTCAGAAATCAATCAATCAAGTCAAGTCACTAAATAAAAAGAAAAAAGAAAAAAAAGCGCAATTTACAGCAGTGACTCCCGCTTCCTTGGACACATCGAGTTGTTCGTCGGTGTTGACTTTGAAAAACTGGACGGACTCGGTCTCCTTGAGGTCAGAGAGTTTTTCGAAGATGGGCGTGATGGCTTTGCAGGGCTCGCACCAGTCTGCCCAGAAGTCGATCAACACGGGTTTGCCACTTTGGACCTGCACAAGGGAGGCAGGTAAGTGGGGTGAAGAAAAGGGTATGCTGGATAGGGTTTAGCGGGTTTGTAGGATACGTACGGCTTCCCGGAATCCCTTCTGCGAATCAATAGTATGGACGACCATGTTGTAGAGTGGTTGTTACTTCGAGAGCAAAGGAAATTTTAAAAATATAAAACGTCTCTGTGCGTATGTGTGTGTCCTGTTGGGATGACTTGAATGATGGTGAACAATCCTCCTTATAAGCGTTTTTTTCACTCTCCCATGTCCTTATATGCAAGGCTCCAAAATGAATAGCGTAACGTTACCGAGTACACTGATTATCTCCAACGACGTGCATCATTGGAGTTGGAAAGCAGTCCTGTGAGCTCCATGATGACGAATTGCTTTAAATATTCTCGTTGTCAGGTTTGTTTTGTCCATATGGGTTGGGAGGGTGTAGCATTGTGGCGTGGGCTAGTCATTATTGTGTGTTTATAGTAGGTGCTGGTTCCAAAAAAGGAATATATGCTGAGCATGGGCTTATCAAGTCATACGTTGATTATATATAAATCGTGTGCTCGGGCTCGCACGTAGATTCCTTTGGAACAATTTGGAATTGCTACTTATATAATTGTACATCAGGGAGTTCCACAGAGACAACGCGTCAAGGAAAAGCATATGTAGAAGAGGACGAGCAATAACAACACGGTGTCACTTGAGAAGTTCAGCAGCTTTCTTAACAAGTGCCTAGAAATGGTGATTGGTTCAATATTCCAGAGAAGGCGGGGATTTTACTGACCTCTAATCCAGGAGGGCTGGCGCCGACAAGATCGTCCACCTTAGCTCCATTCTTGAACAGCATAAATGTGGGCATCTAGATTGATAGTCAAATCCGGGCTCAGTGCAGTTAAGAAGCTCAAACATACCGCTCTGATCCCGACCTCCTGAGAGATGGCATCCTGTTCATCTACGTCCACCTTGTAAAACTCGACGCCAGGGAAATTGTTCGATAATTTCTCAAATACGGGTGAAATGACACGGCATGGACCACACCACGTTGCCCAGAAGTCAATCAAAACGGGTTTGCCACTGTTGATCTGCGGAAATAGATAACGATAAGCTGATAAGAGATGGGATAGTCGAAGCTAGAGACAAACAATTGTGTCGAATTCTGTCTTGGACGTGATTGGAGTGACACCCATGGTTGAGATGTGAAGTGTGTATGTGTATCAAGTGAAGATTGGTGAATAAGATGCGAGTTGACGAGAGGAGGGTGTGGGTTTTTATAGAGGGAAGGATGGTAGGATTCAGTAAGCATCTAATCTGTCAGCCGAGGGTGATCACGTGCTAGAAAATGTCGTGATTAGGGGCTCATGCGGTTGTGATACTCGAGGCGGTGTTCATGACGTTTTCTTCGATAGGCGATTCTTCACAAGCGCTGTGTTGCCTAGGGCGAGCTCGCCGGAATCTGTAAGAACAAACATAACCGCGTGATCATAGGGTTCACTCCATATGTTGGCGCTGTGTATCACCTCTGGATGCGTTCAAGACCTATGGCCTATATGAGGAACCATACAGAGTCTAAAAGTAATCAATTTAGCGCCATTGTATCTTATAAAGGAAAACTGTCCTTGGTTAGTAAAAAAGACTGTTGAACCTTGTTCCCACTTGACACCTTTCAGCTTAGTCATCTAGGTCATCTACATTGTAGGGTTTTCCTAAAAACAGAGAAAGCCTGTGTAGCTTCTTAGGATGTTGATTATTGCCGGTCTATCACTCCAGGGCTACATGGTCTAATATGTCACCTTCAGTCGAGCTTATAGAGAGAGATCGGTGATTAGATAGAACACATGATTGAATCTGACTCGGTGAACGAGGTGCTTGTGGCCACAAATATCAATCTGTCAGCTTTCTGGATAAGCCTGTGTTGTTCGAGTCCGTCGCGGGCGAGCTACCATCACGTGATCAACCGTATTGATGAGTTTTTTTTCCCTCGCTCTTATTTCACTTCAGCCATCATGCATCTTATGTACACCCTCGACGGGTCTGGCAACAGGCTGTATACTCTCAAGGTGCACGCGCATATATACATCTCTACTGACCATGCTGACCGTGTAGTACAGAAAATGACTGATGTTGGAAAACTTACAAAATCCGCTCATCCGGGTATGCCCCCCTCTACGACTTGTGTAAGATGCGCCACTTAAATTCCACTTATTCTCAAAAAGCTCGCTTCTCGCCCGATGACAAGTTTTCGCGTCATCGCGTCACGATAAAAAAGCGCTATGGTGTATTGCTCACCCAGATGCCCAGCAAGCCCATGTGAGCGTGCTGCGGGTCTCAACACAACATGCGCACCATTTGAACAAATAGCGGTTGCCATGCTTCTATCCTGTCGCTCCATCGTTCAATACATATAAAAACTTTTCTTGGGTGGATACTGTATCGTCACTACAGATACACCTGAGTGGTGGTGCCTTGGATATGAAGTAATGCAGTGTGTATGTGTTTGTGAATTTGTTGTGTTCGTGTAATACTACTTGTGGCAACTGTTCTAGTTCATCACCCTTACTCTCTTTTCGTCCCCCTGACAATCATGCTGTGTGTTGCTCGTAATTGAGTGTCTGTTGGCGATCTCGGGGATTTCGCTCGAACATTACAACGCCTAACAAGCAAATATAGTCTAAACATTGCGACTCCTTGCTTGTTTCACGCGTGTTCGAGACTGGCAGCCCGACGGAACGAGGTCCCGAATACATTCTGTTATCATCGGACAGGTATCGTTCATATTCACAACTTCCAGGGAAATATCTTGTCACATAAATGCAACAAGCAGCGGACCATCTATGATGCCTTTGTCGTTGAGTTCCTACTGCGCATGAGAACTTTCAGTGTTCAATTTTGGTTTGCTGTTGCCAAGCCTTGATATTCGGCTTTCCTGGAGGAACCTGCCAAGAACAGTTGCCAGTCTGTCTGCCGTTAAATCCCATTCGGAGAAAGTATTGTGCACTTCCCCCATCGACGATGGTACAGTGGTCCGTTGCCACTGAGCAAGGAATTTTCATCTGATTCGTGGATGGAGGCTGGAGTGCTGGTTAGAGTAAGTTTGAAACTATTACTATTCACAAGTTGTGTTTCTCATAGTCTGACGTTCCATTTGAAAAATGTATCAGAGTGTTTCTCTTGGAGTTTTTTCCCTCCAGGACATATCAACGTACGTAGATTAGCTATCCATTCTTTGCTGGTCGACCTGACGCTGGCCTGGAGACAGGTCCCTTTCTAGATCACAAACACCGCACGTCTATCTACAATTCAGATCGACACCCAACGACTGGTACCATTGCATACTTGTATTCCAGTTTCATTACTAGTGCGCAATGAACTACGGCGGTGAGCTCGGTACAGAACAACTGCAGTAATTCCGGGCGTACCCACCCTTCCTCCTATCAATTAGTGTACGCCCTATCCAGTCAAACGAGCAGGAGGGTTCAAAATCGTGCAACACCCCATCACGCAAGTGCACTCCTGGCGGGAAGAATGGAATAGCCTTTTCCTCTTTTCCCTTCCTCACCCCCGGCCTTCTTTCGCTATGACGACAAATGGAAACGCGGTTAAAAAATAAGGAAGGAATGGGACATTGACTAGTAAGGATGTCTAGCTAGTACCCATACCGAATGTTTACAGCAAGCTTAGCTCCGCGAAGTGGTTGTTGAGGTGATACCTGTTCGATAATCGTAACCTCCCTCGGACATCGGTGTCCCATTTCATGGGCACCGGGTCCAATTCGAAGGGTTAGGTTGGGAGGGGAGAAAGAAAGAAAGGTATATAAACTGGCTGTTTTAGGCCAAATGAACTCCTCACTCACTCTTCTAACCCTTCTCCTCCTCCCCTTCCGACCCAACTCTCCCCCCGTTTTCAATTCGTCCTCCTATAGAGATTCCCATTTGGTGAAACTCCTAGACAATGAGGTACACAACTATCGCTGTTACCTGTCTCGCACTGGGACGAGCTGCGCTCGCTATACCTATTGGCACTTCTTCGGCTGTTATTGTTTTACCGAGATCTATACAGTATGTTTTTTTTTTTTTTTTGGTCCGGTTCTTTGTCGTTGTGAGGTTGTTGATGATCTTTGTTAGATTAAGGCAGGGGCCCGAGGTAGTTCCCGGTGGACTATCGGTGCAAGCAGCTGTTGAGAAGGCTAAGTGAGTCACTTTTTTTTTTTTTTAGGATAGCGACATAACAAGAGGGTTGTTTGTTAACACACACACTTCTCTCGTAGGCAAGCTGCTGAAGCAGCGTAAGTTTTTATATTGTTTCATGCGTTCGCTTCTTTTTGGTCAATGATGATTTATTTATTTTTAAAAAAGTGCTGGAGACCAAAAGACCGGAGAAGGTACTCAAGCTGGTGAAGCGGGACAGGCTGGTGAAGCAGAGCAGGCTGGTGAAGCGGGACAAGCTGGTGAAGC
>KZ302115.1:0-49790 GCA_002554575.1 Amanita thiersii Skay4041 | reverse complement strand
TGAGTCATGATGACTCAATTCTGCTTATGACAGAATAATAGCATCATCATTCTCACTATCTAATCAATGATTCCATATCTGCTTTGTTGACAGATGTCTTCAATTATTTGAGAGCGTATAATTTCGACAGGATGAATCAATCAGCTCATATATATTGGTTTCAGAATATTTATATTACCTGATAACACCATGTATTTCAGGTACAAATCCTGGATTTTGTTGGAAGTACAGTAGTAGTGCTAGAGTTCGCAGTTTTGTGACATGTGATGTCACATGTTCTATATTCAGTAGTTATACTGTATTGGTAGCACAAGTCCTAACCACGACGCTGTATTCCATCCTCTGGTGCGAGTTATACCTTTCTTCAGATTTAGTATTGCATACGATACACCACTGTACGTGGTGCCTATATCAAAAGCTATGACCAGTTTCCTAGCAGGCCCTGAGAATGGCAATCGTTGTTCTGAAGCCATGGAGTCGGGCAGATGAGTGAATGCGGGTAAGCCCACTTCTTTATGTGTAAGGTTGTATACTAGTCGAAAGACTAAACAAAAACCTCGATGTAGTAGATGGTTACTCGATTACCTCATATGCATCTCGTAAATGCGGTCACGGTACCGTGAGGATTTGCACTCAAAAGGATGACAGGTATGTTTGCTGACAACTTATATCAACCAACGTGCAAAGGCCCCATTACAGAAGCTTGAGCATAAACAAAAGAAATTGCACTAATCACACTTCACCTTGCCCTCCTGCGAAAAAACAGCTATTTACAAACAGGTGATGGAACTAATCGTCTTCTTTCCCCCAAGCCATCGAGTACTATACTAACTTCGCAGCATCAGGCTCGTGCCGGTGTGGGTTCAATGGTGATGGTGATGGGCACGGCATACCACTATTGAAACCTCTTTGGTCAATTCCAGTCCTAATACTCCCCCGGCCTCGGTAGTGGCTCGAAGTCTGATATATCCTCGATACCTCCGTAGGTCAATTTTTGGACATGATCCACCACTAGTTGATGGTCTATTCTTAGCCTCAAATTTTCAGTCCCCTCTTGGTTTTTCGTAAGTTGCTTTTGCTAGAAGTCGTGTTTTACACTAGACCAAGGCTATTTCAAAGGATGCGAGTGGCACGGCGCCGTGACCTTCCTTTCTGTATATACCCACTGAATTGATGTATCTCACAAACCAAACGACACTCGTGTACAGGCGGCTTTCCAAAAAAGAACGATTCAAGTCAAGCTCCGATTGTCACGGTGACGTTTCATTATGCTGATGGTCATTTCACTTTGTAGGTGAACTTGAAGATCACGTTCTGTAGACAACAAAAATGACGCATGAACTACTATGATACCATGTCAAGTGAAGAAAAGAGCGAGTATATGCTAGCCATAATTGTCTAAGACAATATTTTTTTGGGCCATCTTGAGTAAGATGTCGCGATGCGCCATCCCGAACAGAAATACCCGACCGCTCAAAGCCATGGACACTGATCGGTCTGTTCCGTTATTGGGGAAAATCCACACCTGGTGGGAGGGCAAAGTTTCCTGGCATAATGATTCATGTCACTTTACTCATTCTCTTGTTTGATTTTTTATCCATGACTTATCGTCAACACTTCACAACTGCAAAGCAGCCCACATTTTTCCTTGCAGGCCATGGCTGTAACCAATTTACTTATAGATATTCACCACCGGATCTCTTTTCTGCTCGGCAGGTAGCAGATGCGAACAGAAAAAAAAGCAATTACCACTAGAGGAGTGTTTTTAGTGCGAACAATTCAAACAATAATACCACCGGGCTCCGTGGTATCGCCCATGGAGAACCTCCGAATGTCTAGTAGTGTGTTTCAAACTAATTTACCTCCCCTCCCTATACTCCACCAGCGCTCATGATCATCAGCATTCTAGCAACAAGAACCTGTTTCGAAAATAACTGCTCCTCAACCCCTCTGTTTCTGTGCGTATAAAATGTGGGCGCAAATGTCAAGGTAGGGAAGCATTTCAGCGCATTTTTCACCATGTTGAGTTTCCTCAAAGCTTTCTCTCTCGCCTCTCTCGTCTTAATCGCTTCTGTCAACGCCGAGAAGCATACTGTTCATTTTGAGAACAAGTTTGTGACACTCTTGCCCTCCTAGATTATGAAAAAGCTGACTTGTTGCCTTGTCGGTAGATGCGGTCGTGGCACTGTAAGGATCTAATGCTAAAGGATGTTATGCTGTCGCTGATAACCTGAACCTACCTCAGCCCATGCTGATTCAAGCCGGAAAAGTTCTCTCCAAAGGCGAGGACTTTACGATCAACGGACGCTTCGAAGCTGCCATAGCGTAAGTCCATACAAAAATCAATCCACCATGAGACTAAGACACCGAAAAAAAACATAGCTATCTACAGACAGGTGATGAAATCACTGCCATCTCAAACCTGTAAAAGCCCATCCAGAACTAACTATGTTTGGAAACAGGCTCGTGCGGGTTCAACGGTGATGGATGCACCATTGTTGAAACGACTTTGGTCAACCCGACTGCGCCCGGAAGTGGGTCGAGTTCAGATATATCCTTGATACCTCCGTGAGTTGATTGTTCGGGAACACAGTCGTCCCCTGCTTCTTGCTGATGAATATCATCTATTTTTAGCCTCAAATTCTCAGTGCCCTCTGGCTTTTCGTAAGTCTGCTGTCGCTTGCAAAAAAAACTCTGGAAAGACTGGTTCTTTGTTTTACTGACTTGGTTCATAGATACTTCAATGGGTGTGATGGACAAGGTGCCGACTGTGCGTCGTTCTTTCCCTTTGACATTTTTTGCTGCCCTATATTGATATCCATCTAATAGGCAAGGACGCAAACTGCCCCACTGCTTTCCGTAAACCGGATGACACCCATGTCCAGGTTGCATGCCAGAAAAATGATGTAGGTGCCACCTTATTTGTGAAACTTGACCGTTTCCTGATAGCTGTTGTTTATGTGTTTAGGTCAACTTGAAGATCACGTTCTGTGAGTAAAATGGTGGTGTTGGTGTTTGAATCAAAGTCGAGGAGTACGAGTTTTATCATTATGCTATGTCTATCGAAAGAAAGAAGTGAATAGATGGAGTATAATCCTGAATATATATGTATGCTATCCATGTCCAACCTAACTTTGTTGCGTCAACTTGCTGAATGAGAGGTGATGCTGAAAAAAAAAAGGTCGAATATTGTGTTGGAGCAGCAACAACTTGTTGATGTCAAAACTATTGGGATCTACTAGTGTGTAGCTGCCATCGTGATGTATGCGGATTCCGCAGTTGATCATAGAGCAATTGTGCTCTGGCCGTGTGTGCTTCTTTGATCTCCATGCGGCAGAATAGGAGAACAATAAAATAAACGGACATCATGACCACACAAATCAGAGACGTAAGTACAAGTGATCACATCATGTTAAAAGTCAGTTAGGTTCACGTACGTGCTGAGATGAAATAAAGATAAGTGCACATGATGACGATGATGACTGTGAGTAAACCAAGAGCGGAACGATTGACTAAATTATAGAAATGAATGGATTTGCTATTTGTGTTCAACAACCAATTTGCTGACATATGCATCCCGTAGGCATCTATGATATATATATCGTGTACTATATAAATATACAATCACAAATTAAACCGCGCCTGTATAGATGGAGTGAAATCCATCAATACCTCACCCCTGGGCTTGACAAGCCAAGTCCGGGCATCAAGACTCCGCCGACAATCCTCCCTCAATGCTGCGACTTTGAGCGCATCAGTTAAGCCTATCAGTTGAACGTCGTCTTCATCAAGCGGCCTTTTACGCTGAACAAGTTTCACTAGTCCTGGTACTAACCAGTCCTTAACATCGTAGTGCTTCGCGAGGTGTACTTTTAATGATGGGTGGTTTGCAAGCTGCGGTTGCATGCTCTTTATCGCGAGATTCCTGATGGCCTCCATGTCGTATATTGTGGCAAGCTTAAAAATAGACGTCCATTCTTCCAAGGTGAAGCTGAATGTCGTCCTGAATTTCCTGTTCAAAAATGGTCAATAGGTGTATACCTCAATTTATGAAGAAAACGTTGCCTGACAAGGGGTACAAACACTCGAGTAACGGGATAAAGTCTGCCACTTTGACCCCATCTAGAACGAAAGGCTGCTCTTCGGAGCTTCCATCTGGAATAGCACCTTCCGCCACAGGTAACTCGAATGTGGTTCTGAAAATCGGCGAGTGATTGACAAACATATGCTTTGGCACCCTGAATAGCTGATCTTCCACCTGCCAGTTATGTTTTTGTTTAGCGTGAAATCTCGATAAACTTGAAACAACATACCACTGAACATACCTGAAATATAATATATTGAAAGAAGTATTCACCATTTCGGTGGACCATCGTCATATGCCCCAGCTGGTTAATTGAAGGAGGGCAGGAGGTAAAGGAGGGCTTTATTTTTTTGCTTTTGTTTCAAACATAGGTGGCTAGGAGTTCTTGGTGGGTTCACAACGATCGGGACATTTTTTCCAGCTGAGATTAAGAGGTATCTCCTTAACATTATCCTACAATAATGCGCGTGAGAATATTGGTCGTTATTATGAGGAACATGACGAGCTTCCAGCATACAACGCCCTCAAGTGTACAGATGATGAAGTAAGGGACCGAAAGCATGACGATCGACATTGGGATCTCGATCAGCAGACACGTGGTATCTTGTGATGAGCTTTCCGGTTCAGGGATAATCAGCAGTGGGCCCCTGTTGAATTCGAATGTAACATTGGGGTTGTATCTCAGGAGGCCAAAAGGTCTAAGGAGAATTGAAGCAGATTATGCATGTTACGACTGACTGTCAAGTAAAGCATCTACTTCATCAGCAACTGTTAAAATACGGGACCACGAATCAAGAGAGTACGCTTTTCCCCGAAGAAACCCTTTAGCAAGATCACCGCCCCCTTGCACATACTTGTTGATCAATCGCACAATCCCCACAAAATGCGGCCAAAACTGCATCTTGATATCCTTCGACACCTCCAATTCGTACATGAAGACCGATGCCCGTTTGGGAACGACAGTGCCTTGGGTATTTCGCTTCGATCGTGGTAAATAGGCAACGTGCTCAAGACCTAACATACTTGCATGCAGCCTCCGTTGTAACTCGTGATATCGTGATAGACCAGGGTCCGAATAGGGTTGAGAGATCCAGTTACCGACTGCTCGAAAAACTTGGGCGGCAAGTGGGTACAGCATTGAGGTATCTTCCACCTCCTCTGCACCCGATATATACTCTCCTATGAGATGAAGCGCTTCAGTGACATGCGATGTCGGCAACACATTGCGCGTTAAAGCGGATGCTACAGCCTCGAATAACTGTACCTGCAGCTCTGGCATGATACCTGTCCCAGAAATGTAATCGTGAACTTACTTTTCAGGACAAAGGCTCGTTAGCCTCTTACCTTGACTCCAAGAAGGAAAATTGATACATAGCGATCGTCGGTCGGAAATACGGTAAAGGTGATGAATATAGGTTTCCACTGCGTGATTCTTGATGCTATGATGGCAAGAACGGTATGTCATCAGGAACATGGTTGACATCATGTCAACCAACTGTGCCGGATTTTGATCATGGAATAGAAATGCAACAGGTTGGTATTCTGGGTCAGAGGAGAGGAATCTCCGGGAAACTAACTCTGCAACATCGGATATAGGCAAATCCTTTATGCAAAAGTAGACAGTCTGCATGGCATCTCTACTTTGTGCAAATCTAGTGTGGACCCATAGAAGAGCTTCAAGGGTATCGTCTGTACTCTTCGTCCTGGAAACACTCTTTTGAGAGATTGGAGGTCTGGCTGCTTCATCGCGTTTGGTCAACCAATAATTGTCATAGTCACGCCAGCTAGACTCTGCAAATTTTTCAACAACTTGGCGTTGTGGAAGCACGGGTATGAGTTGATACAGTAGCCAGGATTGTGGGGACTTGTATGGACATTGTGGGACCTTCAAGTTCATATCCCCGGGGAATAATGATTGAATAGCGGGAAGGAGTGTAGTTGAGAACGTGAAAAGGAGCAACAGGCCCACGACTATGGTTACAGCGATTGATACGGCGCGATTCAATGTCCATAGAAAGTCGAGTAACCCAGCGAAGAATAAGACGAGTGATAGCTGGAGCAAAATTGGCAGTGTGGCGAGTATGGAGGGAACTTTCCAGGCGATCAAACCTTCGTATCGCATTTGACGAAGCGCAAGGGCCTTTTGAGGTGTAGCAGCAGGATCACTCCGCTCATACTCCCGCAACCATTGAAGACAAAGAATACCAATCAGGACAGTCGCCAGACTGAGCGTCAGACTCAAGTACCAAAACACATTGGTTCGCACGGCGGATCCACTTGGACTAAACGACGAGGTGTTAGCAATGTTGATTGTCGTGTTGGTTTGCATTTGCATTACGAGCTGGGCGAGGAGTTGATTGGTAGTGGTAGACTGGTCCTCTTGCAGCCATTTGTATGATTCAGAGGCGAAAGCGGTTACCGCGGCAGAGAAAAGACCAGCCTTTAGAGCGAGAAATGCGTTCCGTAGGCAGACACAAGGAAGAGACAATAACGACGCACGAAAATGAGCAGCTTATCAATCTCCTCCTTCCATGCCTGGCACATATCTCTGTCATATTCCTGAACCAATTTTAAGCAATGCTCCCAATTATCACGTTCCTTCGTCAGCTGGAACTTTCTTGGTCTGTCCTGAATAGAAACACGTAACAAGTCAATAAGAGTAGGTCGGGTTGAGAGTGGGTAACGAACTTGATGAAAGACACTTCCTGTTCTGACAAAGGGTCTCGGCATGTGGAAATCGTGGCTGAATGTCGACGTCGAGCTTTCCATAATGTCGCATTGGTGGATGTAGCATAAGGACTTGTCATTCAGTCAGTTAAAGCTTGTTATGGAGTAAATATCAGGGTCAGTCTTATTATGGAAACAAATATCGAATATTTTTGAAACCCAGCCGGTAATTTCCGAAAATCTACGAGTCGGGATTACCTCACACTCTCATCGTGGCTTGTTTCTGTGTCGCGATGATGTTGCCCAACTGCACTGGACTTGGCCTGTACACCGGCGCGGCTACATTTTGGCTTCAATCAAGTTGATGTGTATAGTAGTAGACTCAAGCGGAGCGGTTGGCTTACCTACGAGCCACCGACAAGGTCCCCTAGTTTACTTAACACGCCCAAAAAGGTTACGTACCCCCTTTTAGTCGTTCAATTCGCAGGCCTCTAGAAGGTGTCAAAGATCCACTACTTGAAAAAAAGGTTCACTCATGGTGGTATCAAACTATTTAGCAATCTATTATTTATTCATGACTTACACTAACTTCAGTTCACTGGACTCACCATGCATGTTGGTAAAGATATAACAGAGTTTGGTGTTTCAGCTACTTGGCCGACCCCGAGCCCCTCATCGTGCTCAATTATATGTGAATCATTTTCTGGATGATCAGCAAGGCACTTACTGGTGCCATTCCGACTTGGGGGTAACACGTTGCGCAATTGCAGGACCCACAACCCAGAGTCTGGTGACCGTGGTGTGGTGTATTTGATCTAGATCTACCCACATCAAGGCCAATTGATCTGATTCCCTATTCTGGCGCTTCGTATTAGGCGTTCTTGTCTTTCACCACTGGTATATCAAAGCATGTCAGTACTTAACATATCTGGTACCAAGAATGCCACTGAAGTGGATCTTCAACATGTGTTGATCTCCGAGGCTTACCGTGGGCATGATCACATACAGGGTAAACTACAGACCGGTCTCTTGAAGCTCCATCCTCTGATTCACATGAGTTTTCTGCTGCCCCAACGATCCAATGATGGGATCTTAAGATACAGTGGCCATGGAACAACGCTCTGCACTGTATCAGCTACTGAATTGTAAGTTGCTCAACTTTATCCAGTGATGTGGCTACCATGAGGGTGTTCTTTGGACACCTGGAAAACCCCTATCGTAATGTGCAAGTGACGGGCACTTATTCATCCCTTCTGACAACGGAGCCACCACTTCAACATGCTCAGCAACTCAATTAATCAAATGAGACGGTGGTTCTCACAAGCATGCGACATATATGCTCGAATCAATATCAATAGACCCTAATAGATTCTATCTCACTGCGGAGTCCAACCAGGTGAGTGGATGTCTGTATACGCCAATAATCACATCAAGTTTTTTTATCTGCTCATGTAGCACGTCCTCCAGAACCCTTCCTCATGTAATCCACTGGCATCAACTAACTTTTACTATCTTGTCTTTTTTTTTTTTTTTGCCATTTTGGGCTGGTTTCTTTCATCGTGTTCGTGAAACAGACAGCCCAGCTCCTGAAGTCAGAGTAACCCTGGCCTAATGTTTTGAACTGTATACTCTCTGCTCGTGAAATCAGTACGACCATGCTGGAATATCTAACGCTGGACTGTTGAATTCAAGACGATTGTGAGTGAAAAGCTTTGTATAATACAATGCGTAGCACGCTTTTCTACATCGGTTCCTCTACTAGGGCGGTTACAAGGAAATGCTTGAAGCATAAATTAATTCTTATCAAGGCAATTCCGAGTCCAATTTGGGCTGGCATATTGCCCCCGATTTTAGTCTATACCCCACATAACTCGCAGTCAGAAGTTTCGACCTAGCCCCTTATTTCCCCCTTCGGTGTCATCCCTATCAGATTACTATATGGACTTACTGTAGTATTTTCCTTGAATACACTTGGCGGATTTGAACGTACCATCCGTGGTTGTGAAAAATGTAATGACAGTACCTGCTTATCATGCACCTCACCAATCAATCAATGGCATTGCCCATATCATACATCGTAGGTGCGGCATTGATGTGGGTCCACATGCATGGCCATGGGCAGAGGGTACAATAAACTATAAAGCTAAAGTATCCAAAAAGGTTGGGACACCTCTTTTGGACGAGCGTTCATTCCAACCCTTGAATCAACCTAGTTTGGATATCTATCACCAGTTATGGAAGGACCAATCAGCATTATCCTTCAGCACAGTACATATACTCATAATATCTCATAGTATACATAACCTCATTTGAGTCCACACTGATTACTTATCCCTTATTTCTACATAACAATACTTGTTCAACAAGAAATGTGTGGCCAACAGCGTATGCCAGAGGATGATTTTGATTGGTCCTTCCATAAACAGTAGTTGAAATCCAAATTTGGTTGAGCAGAGCTGCTCGTCCAAAAGAGGTGTCCCAACCTTTTTGACACCCACCTGTACTACCGTTTGATCATCTGAGGTGGGAGTGTTTGCACCAAGATTAGTTGATTTGACGTATCGCCTACGCGTGTTCACGAGAAACTAAACAGCAGCAAAGCAACTTTCAATTTTGAATTCTCCAGTGTTCGCACTCCCTTTACTGACGAACGACGATGACCAAAATGCATCTGCTCTAGAATTCAATGCGTATTTCACCACTTTCCCCGACACTCCGATCCCTGAGTTCTTCCCTGCAGCGATAAAAAAAAAGCGGTGTGTTGAGCTCTTACTTTATGTCTAGTATACGCTCAAAAATATAAAACCTTCCCACTATTCTTTCTAGGCACGATGCATGATGATCATCCTTTTCGGCTCCCTTTATTCAGCAAGTCGGTTGATAAAATAGCTAACAATGGCCGGCAGTCCAACTTGATTCTCAACTTCAATGAAGCGCCTACGTACGCCCCAATCACACTGCATCAAGTTCTCTCATCCATGCTTGTAACACGAGTCCAGGGACCTTCCCTAACGCAACCCAGTCCCATAACCGTCGTGGAATCCTTTCACTACGGATCTGCCAGTGTCTAACTTGTTTGTTTGTTTTTCTGCCATTTTGAGCTGATTTTATCAGGATCACAGTTGAGTCTCCTTCGTCATGAACAAACAGACAACCCCCACGAGTGTTTCCAACGTATTTGCCACGAGCCATTCGTATCATGATTTCGAAACACTGACAGGGTGTTTAACTGTCAGTTATAAGCTACCCACACCCAATCCCATCTATTCGTTCTTTAAATCATTTACTCGTTTCTTGACCAACCCAATGCCTCCGACCATCGAATACGAAGAATTCCCCGAACTCAATAGCCAAACGCCCATTAGTGACTACTACAACAGAATTAAAATGGCATGTTTTGCGGCCAGAGCGGGGGGATTAGCTCCTTCTGAAGCAATGGGTCGTTTTGTTATCCACGAGATCACCGTATATGTGGCTTCGACCTCCCGACTCATTAATCACGAATATTTTATAGCAAAAGTGACAGGCCCCTACCAGAGAGGTTGCACTCCCCATGTTACAATGCTCCTCGAATTCCATCGTACGATCCCTGACCCAGTAGCCAATTCGAACATGCAGGCACCCCCATCGATGGTTCATTCGAGCACATCTGTGAAGGATTCGTTTAGCAGAAATGCTGTCGACCTGGTTAGACGCATCTTGGAGTATCCCTCTGGCGATAGACTTGGAGCAACAGTGAAGCTGTCGGGTGAGGGAATTACATTGCCAGACCTGACAGTCCTTGCACTCTGCGCCCATGAACAAGCGTCCACATACAACATCATTAGTCGCAACTGCTATTGGTTTGTATACGCAATGATTGATGGGCTTCGAAGGTTACATCAAGGTGTGGAGATGGACGGCGAATTCTCGTGGGATAAAATCCCGGCATGGTTCAAGAAAGAGTGGAAGGGGGAGCAGTTGATTACAGGTTACAACAAGGGAAAAAGCGACCTTCAGGATCGGGTAGGTTTATGACCTTGACATAGCTCGACAGTTGCTCATGATTAACCTTGAAAGATTGATGAACTCATCCACCATACAACTTATCAAGAACTACAACGGAAATACGAGAAGCTCCAGCACGATGATCAGAAAATCATCTCTCAGAAGGATAATAGAATAAGGGAATTGGAATGGCAGCTTTCTCGGCGACATAATGATGCCTGTTCGTCATTTTGCTAATCTTCTCTCGCGCTTACCATCTATGATACACTTGTCATTTGTTGTTTTGCTACCTGACACCACGTTTAAATTTTTCTTTGTAGCCGATAGCCCAAGAGCTTCCAAACATAGACTTGTTTGTCGCTGTATTTTTGGTAGCACTCCAAGTCTATTAAATCCTGAGTGCAGGGCTGCTCCGTGATGACTCCCGCAAACAAGGGTCAAATGCGATCATGAAAAGACAGGTTCAAAGCACTTCCTTTCAACTTACCATGCACGGGGTTGTGGTGGTAAACACATTAATATATACATTCTTTTATTCTATCAATAAATACGGATTGTAAAAATGAATCTAACATCTGCTAAAAAATCTCAGCGACAACCAGTCATTTTAAAAGTCATGGAAACCAAAAGATTGATTGTTAGATACATATCCTTCCCTCAGAAGCAACCGGAGTAGTGCTGGGAGTAAAAGGAACTTTTAGAGCAATGCTTCCCATACCAATTCAATGTTTGCCCCTAGTTTGACGGCTGATGCTTCTGGAGGTGGTATGGCAATCCAATTGAGTTCGAGTTTTACATGGTTACTCAACTCGATGTTCAGAATTGATTCGTAATACATAAATATTGTATGTTGTTGACCCCACTATTACACAAACCCAGGCACATCCTAGAGACAAGTACAGTATGGTGCCAGTGATTGCTACTGGTATCGTAATACCATTGACACTCTCGAAGTCCATCAATGTCAATCCCATGTCTCCATCCTCACAGAGACACCAGGTGGTGGTTGGCTCTTACAGTATGTGCCAGGCATTAGATATTTTGAGAAACGTGCTGTCAGGCTGCCTTTGACTTGATGATGTCAGGTTTTTCACCTCATTATCGCTATTGTACTGTACTAATATGATATATTCACGTTGTCTGTGACAATATACCTGTCTGTATAAGTGGCTACTCCTCATGCTTCTTTTTTTAAAAAATAATGATGTATCATTGTGCCATTGTCAGTTTTATGGCTTCAACAGCTGGCGTATCTTGTGGGTGAGGTCTACATTCACTTCGCCTCTTTCTCTTACATCCCATTCCACAACATACCCTCTGGAGTATCCATCGTATTTGAGAGTAGGGCGGCAGGTTTCTCGCAACCTCATCACCTTCAATGAATTGGAAATTCCCAACACCTCCACATCCTCTTCATCTAGCGGTTTTGCTTGCTGCACAAGCCTATTCAAAGCCGCGACCAGCCACTCTTTGATATCGTACTCCTTTTCCAGTTTCGCTTGCAAAATAGGACATGCTTGAAGATGAGATAGCATCGAGTTCATCGCGAGTTTCTGTATTTGGGGCATCTCATATAGTATAGCAAGCTTGAGAATGGATGTCCATTCCGTGAATGTGAAGGGAGGTTGCAGTATGCTGTCATAGGACACATCATCTATGGATGAGGCAATTATATTTTCAAATAACGCACGATGGATATAGATGCTTTAGAAATGGGACGAAATCCTGAACTTGGACACCTTATAAGACAGATGGCCGATCGTCAGAAAAGCCATCTGGTTTCTCGCCCTCTACAGGGGTATCCAATGTGGTTCGAAAGATTTCAGAGTGTTCGAGGAACAAATGCCGGGGGACCTTGAATAGCTGGTCTTCCACCTTAATCTTTGTTGGTCAGTCAGAAGAGGAACTGTGAGATGGATGCATACACGGAGAATGATGTCTTCAAAATAGAGGTTAGGATGTCTGGAGGCCATCGTTACCCATGCTCCTGGAAACTGAGAGGTTTTAATGATCCCACTGGTGATTCTACACAGAGTAAGTGGTCCACATGCATTCCCATAGGGACGGCACGCAGCGCAGATTCAAAGAATAAGTTTTCCAAATGGATATCAATATCCTTATTCATAACGAGCGAGAAGCAAAGCAGCGGAGGTTCACTGTGGCCCTAGAAGAGCGTGGGAAAATTAACTGTACGTTTGTGGCCAATAATTGCGTCAGTTTGTTGCATTTGCATCTATTTTGCTCCCACAGTGATGTCCCATTCCCTTCCACATTCTCTTCTCTTATCCACCAACACAGTTAAGGCGAACGGCTGAATGATATGAGCTCTATCTCGCTAGAAACGATCAACGAGCTCATTGCTGGGAGCTTTGGTGGCGCAGCCCAGGTGCTGGTCGGCCAACCACTCGACACCGTCAAGACACGCGCCCAAATCGCCCCAAGTGAGGGTCTCTTTTCCTTAACTTGTCATTCCGGCTGGAGCCTATTTGACTCAAGTTGAAGGACCGACCGTTCTTCCGCGTTTATAGAGGGCATGTTTGTACGTCACATAACTTTGGGCTACCTGCATATAGCCACTCTATTCGCGTCTAAATGACCTTGCTATTATGCAGAAAGGGCCCATGGATATTCTTCTTCAGACTATAAGGAAGGAAGGCTTCTTCGCCCTATATAAAGGTAACAATGAAGCTTTATCTTGAAGCGGCGCTTACCGAAGATTCCTCATCCAGGAATGGCCAGTCCTTTAATCGGAATTGCTGGTGTAAACTCCTTGCTGTTCGCAGCTTATGGCACGTCGAAACGCCTCATTTCACCCTTTCCCGATCTATCGTTACAGCAAATAGCACTGGCAGGTGCGATGGCCGGTGCAGTCAATGCCGTATTGGCAAGTCCGGGTACGATATGCAGTCATTCTATTCCAGAATCGTTCGCAAATAATATATCATAGTTGAAATGTTCAAAGTTCGCATGCAAGGGCAGTATGGTTCTGCAACAGATAAGCGACTACGCATCGTAGCACGGGAAATGTGGGAGCAGTGGGGATTCAGAAAAGGAATTATGCGTGGATATTGGGTTGGTCCTATCTCTAATTCATTCCAAGATACAGTGTCACCAAGATTCGTACCTTTTCTAGATTACCGTGGCAAGGGAGATACCCGCATATGCTGGGTAAGTAAATTACACCAGTGACTTATCAGTAAACCACTAACGTAAACAGTTTTTATGCAGGTGTGTCATACAATGTTCTTTGTCCTGGATCCGCCGATAAGTAATCTCCTATTTGTAGCTTTTGAATTCTCGAAGCGGAAGTTCAGTAAGATTTACGGAAAGGAATTGCCAGTCTGGGCGCTCCTGGCGAGCGGTTCCACTGGTGGTGTGAGTTAAGTTTTTTGTTTCTAATGGCCAACGCGGTATAATGGCTACTAGATTGCATACTGGCTCTCGTCTTATCCTCTTGATGTTGTCAAGTCTCGCGTCCAGCTGCGACCTATCCCGCCAAATGGAAACCCGTTCCAGTACATCAGGAATGAGCTCAGCGCTATTGTGGCTGAATCAGGGTTGTACGTCAATGTCCAGATCTCGTGCCTATGCATGGCTTCAAATCTACTTTTTATAGCCCCGGCCTTTTCCGTGGACTTTCACCCTCACGTAAGTCCTAATAAACTATCACCAAACCACCAATTCATGTCCACTGTCCACCTATACCCGCAGTCTTAAGAAGGTGCGGAAAACAGCCATGGCAGCTAGACCTACTTCTAATGCCTATAATTGCAGCATTCCTGCTGCTGCGAGCACTTTTGCGGCGTTCGAGTTAACAAGAGGTGCCGTCTTCTGCCTTCAATTCGGTGTTCCGCATATCCTTATTAATTGAGTAACAGAATATCTTGCCAAGGCGACAGGTGTATAAACATACTTCAACTTGCCATCTGTGTCATTGATTTGTGAAATGGTATCTTTTGTATTATTTAGGCAGGCTGTGTGATATAACCTTCTTGAATACCTTTCATTACACATCCTACAGGTCCGGGGTTGAACTGGTATGTAAGACAAGAAAATGGAACTAAGGATACATTTAGATTCTACAATGTGGGGTAACGCAGCGCAAGAACATTCTTTCACCACAGAAGTCGCTCTTACCAATTCATGCATCGTAGATGACGCGTGCTGGGCTCCTGTTTGGACAGCTTATGTGATTGTTCTCCAGTGAAGGGGAAACGATACGACCTACCTTACTTCTTGGCCCTGTTTTATAAAGGAACAGAACACTCGAAGTTAGCACCAAGCAGTTGCATCAAGCGTTTTGTAAGAACAAGGAAACACACATACGTTCTCGGTCCATGCAATCTGTGCCTTGAGTTCTGTAAGACCAAAGGAGAGAATGATATCGTAGTTGAGCTCAAAGAAGAGTCTCTTGTTCTTCCTTTTCCCGGTTGTCGGCTTTTGGGGCTGAACAAGCTGGCTCAATCTCGTTGTGTCAGCTTCAATTGTGCATAGCTTCACATAATTATCTGGGAGCAAGAAGGTATGTTGGGAAGATCTCAACATATATGCTGCTAGTCAATGCCCTGACCTTTGTCAACATCCATCCACCGAGGATCCTTGACGGTGCCACGATAGCACAGGACCTCGTTTTTGACATATGTCATCTCCTCCCTGGAGGTCTTTGTATACCAATACGATCGCCGAAACTCCGTCGTTTCTGATACCTGGGTGCCCTGAACAAAGAAATAAATATGTTAGCGCGCTAATGTCGGATCGTAAAGGGTTGAAAAGATGTAAACCCTGGCCAAGATGATATCGAATGCACCCTTGATATACCTCTTCTTCGACGCAGAAACATAGACCTGACCTGATCGAACCTGATGTTCGGGGTTGTTCGGGTTGAAAATGTATGAGCAAGGGTTGCCATATGTGTATCGCGCAATGCGTGAATTGACATAGTGGTCGAGGTAGAATGAGATGGCACCATTCGCCACAGCTTTGCTCCTGTATTAGTTGGCGATATTCAAGCTAACGCGAGAGGTGATCCAGGTCAACACGTACACGTGTCCATCTGGCCTTGAGACGGAGATACCTAAAGGCTGTAGGCCATCTTTAAGGCGCTGAAACACCCAATCATTCCTTGAAAAGCCTCCAACGAGAAACACCGACTGGGGATTGTGAAAATCAGAATAGAGTGGAACTCAAGCTGCGACGTTTCATACATGTATCGATTTGGTTGCTGCTTGCTTCTGGCTTCTGACCGCCTCCAGCATGCAACGAATTGAGGGCTCAAAAAATTCACCAACAGTCGAGCTGTCCAAGTTATTTGAATCTTGTAGTTTCCTCATGATCAGATGTACATACCCAGACAATTTCAACTGTCCTCGACGAATATTCAACTTCTCATCATTATCAGCCAGACTTCCAAACCTGATAAACATCGGATCCTCAATTCGTCCACGAAATGCTAGCTTTGTTGCTGTGTCAAACACCTTTGTAATGAGCTTGATCTGTTGAGGGTCAGAGTATCTGGATCCGCGAAGGAACTCTACAGTACTATGAGCCATAGCTAGGTGATAAATGGCCACTTAACTTGCCTTCAAAGAATTTGTGTGCGAAGTGAGTCACAAACACCGACCCCTTGAGATAACCTGTATACAGGACTCAGAAGAACTGTAGTGGGAGCAATCCACAGCTCACATTGTGGTATCGCGATTTCTTCATATGTGTTGTGCAGGGCTGAGACTTGGGCATATGCACTGAGATCTACCGTACCACCACCTAGATGTTTAGGTGTTAAGACACTGTAAGTGTGAAGAGACTGATCACTACCTGCATCTACGACTATCACACCTCGGCCATCCTGATTTATAAATTAGTCAATGAGAGAAGATCAAGGTGTTCAATCAACCTTGAAAGCTTCAGTTGATATCCCATTGCAAACGCAGTAGTTCAAACTTGCTTCCCCCTCGGTGAGGAAGGATATCCGACTGTCGGCCTCATACGCATTGGACACCAATCCGGCCTTTATCGCTGCTTGTTTCATTTGACTCTGTTGCAAACCCAGCCAACCATTTGGATGGGTCAGAACATAATGTGTTTGGTTCTCAAGTGACGACCACAAATCTTGCCCTGCTGCGTGAGAGTCTTCAATATAAATTTTGGTACATGTATGGAGGTAACGGAGGAAATCGGCAAATATGTCGATTGCGGTCTTGTTCGTCGGAAGGGGAGGAATAGCACCTTCCATATTCAAGTCTTTTGGTCGGAGGTGTAGCTTAAACCTGGATTTGGATTGAGTATTGAGTGCATCATTCCATGTTCATAGTGAGGCTCATCACACACCATTCTGCTTTAACCCAACCTTCGTCCTCAGCAATCTCGTCGATTCCTTCCTGCACCGCCTCAGCCCCGACAGCACGCACCTCCCCCTTTCGATCATAGTAGACCACAGTTGGAATCTTCGAGTCACCGACCTGCTGCGCTGGAAAACTGAAAACTTGAGGTCAATGGATGCAGATGATATGCAAAAGACGTATTTACCGCGTGACACCAAATATTTCGGGTATTGCGCCAGGATCTAGAACACTATATGTCATGAATTAGAAGCTGCTGACTAAAAAACCAGGGAAACTTACCTATAACTAATGCCGCTAAAAGTCGTCCCAACATCGAAAGCGATGAGCAGCTTGCGCTGCGAACCGTTGTATGGTTTTCTTGTAGGCATCACACCGAGAGCTCAAATGCGAGAGGAAACTTAGGGTAAGTTGGATTATGTACGTATACAGCCGACCACAAGGCCTGATGAATCATGCGGCGAACACGTTCCACAAAAAATTTCCGTAGAAATATAATTCAATTGCACATGAATAGTCATATATAGCAAAGCACCCAATGTTGTGGGTATCGCACGGTCGAGGTTAAAACCTTACTTCACCGCATACGGGCACAGGTCGCACAGCAGCTGCAACCTTGCTGCAACCTACATACAATGTCTGCTGAGGCCTCAGAAGCGACGACTCCACCGGCTGAAGGAACCACACAGGAGACCTCACACAGACCATATAGATCATCCAGAGGATACAGACATGATTCCCCGCGGCGTGGTGGTCCACCGCCTTATCGGTCCCGCGGGTATCGTGGCTATCGTGGGCGTGGAGGTTATCGAGGTTATAACGGACAATCAAGAAGGCGTGAAACAAATGAAGATGGGCAGGCAGGTGTAACCCAGGATGACGATCAGCAGCAGGAACAGGCAGATCAGGATCGGCCGCCAGTGAAACACGATCAGGTAGATGAAGAACAAAATGGCGGAGACGAGGATCAAGAGCAGAAAGAAGGGGAGGAAAAAGATAGACCTGAAGAAGCTGAAGGACCTTCTGGAGAGGGGTCAAGGAATGACCGTAACACGAGGTATTATAACAATCGAAACTATCGGCCGCATTTCTGGCATCGAAGACCAAACCCCGAAATCGAGCGACTTAGAGACGAAGTCTATGACCAGAGGCAGCACATCAGGGAGCTAGAGGTACAAAATGAAAAGCTGACAGACGAAGCAAAACACCTGGCGGATGAGCTCACACACTCGAAGCTCAAACAAGATCAGACAGATCGTCTTCTGAAGGAAAGAACAGCAGAGCTGACAGGAGCGCAGGTGTTCCTTGGTAGAGCTGACACTATTTCAGCAGCCGAGGTCGGAAAGATGGTTGAGCTCCTGAATGTAGAGATTGACCAGACAGCTGCGATCATGGCAGATTCATTGACATACGCGAAAGCAGGCAACGACAAAGATGATCAACATGCGATCAACATGGCGTTGCAGACACTTACGAAATTTGTTGGCGCTCCACTTTGTCGTCTGTTGTCTGAGAGGTTAATCGACCCATCAAAAGAACTCGATTCCCTCACTGTGCAAGTCGCGATCCAAGCTACGTTGTCTTCCGCATGCAGTACCATCATCAGCGATTGGAACCCACCATACTGGAACACCCTCACACATATGTATCAAGTATACGAAACGATTAAAGCAGCAGGTAAGTGAAAAAAGAGTAGTCCAAAAATATTCAGCTAATCTTCCGATACAGAAGGACAAGCAATTGCCGGTCGTTGGAGAGCGTTGGTCTATATTCATGGACGAACCCAGAAGGAAGACCAGAAAATCCACGAGGACACAATGACCTGGCTGTGTACGGTATTGACAGATATACTCACTTGCGTGGGATGGTCGCTTAAAGGCCCAGACGCGACTATACCAGTGCAGTATAGGGAAAAGTTAGGGGACATTGTGAAATTGGCTTTAGAGATCCAGTCAAGCATCACGAAAGGTGTCACATCTACAGACCTTGAACCAATATACGTACCAGACGACACACCATTCGATTCCACGCAGATGGAGAACGCTTTTCCGGATGGAGGAAAAGAGGATAGCGGTGATAAAAATCGCCTCCTTTGTACGATTGAGATGGGTCTCGCCTACAAGACAGCTCTTAGAAGTGACAAGCACCAGGTTCGAGATGATAGCGGAACGATCTTGAAACCAAAGGTCGTCCTGGCCTCTACATTTGCAATAACCCCGCAATGAACGGGCTCGACTACGAATTCTGCCCTCATTCTTTAGTACATGCACAAGTGTTTCGTTGGATTCGTGGATATATGGTTGGCGTGTACGTTTATTGTTGATAGACAAACGCATGTGCTCGACAACGTGTCAAAGCATGTTACCTCTTGTTAGGCAATCAATGCCTCCCACACGCGCGCAATGTGTATGATACAATGATCGAAGGGGATGGCAGCGTGGGTTGAAAGGTGAACATTGAAGTCCGCAGCAATAAGAAGACTAGTTTCATTACTATAAAGGGTTATTCTTAAGAACGCGGAGGCAGCATGTTCAAAGCCGTAATAAAGCCTTGCATCCAGGCGGGATACGGCGTATACACCAATTCCTTCCATGGCTTCGCCTTTCATGGTTCTCAATTTCATAGCAAAAACTCGTGCTCACACTGGCGCGCAGAAAGTAAACGCTACAGGAGGGAAAGTTCAGCAAGATGACCACCAGACACAGAGAGCTGTTGACAAACAGTTGGATAGCCCCAAGTCAACATTGCCTGATACATCGAATCATCCAAAAAAACCTATTCCCGCAGTCGAAGAGCCATCGTACACTGTCGTGCAAAAGCCCGATGTTAAGCCCGATGCAGACGTAGATCACGAATGGACAGATATCGGGTTCGAAAGTGGTGATAAGGACAAGGAATCAAGAAAGGTGGAACCTCGTAAGAAGGACGTTGGGATAGCCCGAAGAGAGGAAGAGCAGCGCAAAAAAGAGGAGTTCGAGGATGCCGCGAGAGCGAGGGAGGACAAGGCGCGTCAGGAGGAGAGAACTATACAGGAGAAAATAAGAGAACAGGAGCGGGGTAAGTTGGAGAGCAGCTTGAAGGAATGGGAGGAAAAGGCAGAGCTATTACAAGAGCGTATCGCCGTTCTCGAGAAGGGACAGTCTTTGGCAGCAAAGCAACTACAGGACGCTTTGCAACAGGTTGATCAGCTTAACAGTGTCAACCGCATGCTTAAGCAGCAGCTGAAATGCCAGTCCGACGAGCTCCAAAGCCTCAGCAACCAGACCTACGAGCCGCCGAGCCAGGTCACACGTTTCCTTACAACGGGCGTCGCAAGGTCTAGAAAGCCTGTGGAGGAAGAAGCGGCGGCGTTGATTGATTTATTGAACTCGGAAAACTATCAAGCGGCAGCATGTATAGCGGATTTATTAGAAAGTCCGCACCAAGCCTCGAAGGAACCAAGCAATTCAGGAGATGGGAACGAGGCACGCGTTATAAAGGTATTGGGGAAAAGGTTAACGGGAGTAATTAAGTCCAGGACGACGGGGAAGGCAGACCTCGACCCACTTGCAATACAGGTCGCGCTTCAGATGTGTTTCAACTACTGCTGCACGAGGATTATTGGTGCATGGTGCCCTGGAATATGGAACTACAGCGATTTCTTGACAACTTTATTCACCAGAATTCGGGGCAGTGGTACGTTATGGGCCAATTTCATAGCGCATATAGTCATCCAATCGTTCTCTAGAGGACACAGCGACAGCCAATAAATGGCGTTCCGTAACGAGAGCGCAGTTCAAGCAGAATAAGTCTACGCAAACCGAAATGACCCAGTTCGTTATTGACCATGTCGTCGACTTATTGACCTTGATGGGGTGGAAGGAGACGTCGAAGGATGGTATCATGGAACTCCTTAGAGAAAGGTGTTCCATGATCACCGCAGCAGCCTTACAAATCAACAATATGATCAACGAAGACGCAACAGGAGATCAGTTAGAGGTAGCCATTGTATATGCGGGGGAGCTATTTGACAGTGAAATCATGGAGAATGCATACGATAACGAAGAAGGAGGCGGCCGGGCGATGCAAACTGTCGCAACGACAGATTTGGGCTTGCGAAGAACTGCTGGAACACGCAAGAAAGATGCCTTCATCCTTAAGCCGAAAGTTATTCTAACCAACGCTTTTGACGCAGAGACAAGGCGGATGTTGGAGCGGCGCTGAGATAGGAAGTCGTCGGAGTTTGTGGGTTTTAGTCCCAGTTTTCTTTTGAGTCTGCAACGCTGTCTCGTACTCGTACACATGCACAGAATGATGTATGATGCACTATTTTGCTCCAGACTTGCTCAGTAAAGGTATCATCTACGTCCCACTGTATTTTATAACACTGATTGGTATACAATTAACAATCGTCCCTGATATTTTTTGAAAATAGAATCATTCAGCGGCGAGTTGGTTTCTTTACGTTTCTGCCAGTGTCATTACCGTTAATGATACACCTAATTCATTAATTGAGCTAATTAATGCCAGCGATCGTCACTTGCATGAATACATTCTTTAATCCTACTCTGCTTAAATAGAGAAATATTAATCGTGGGGCATGTCATTTCACAGCATTCGTAAAATTCAATCATGACCACCTTGTGGTCAAGTGGCGACGGTAAAACAAGTCGAATAAGAGTAATTGTTATTGCGGATAACCAGTAATCCGCAGCCTGACTTTGAGAATTCCACATTCATCCTGACAGGTATATTACGCCAGTGCAGTTTCAAGTCAGGTCAGGTCAGTTACGCAGATCACCAAGTACAAGTACAATAGTACACAAGAAACCCACACTCTGCTACGAAGACTCAAAGCATTTCCCCACAAACATGTCACCATCCATCCATCAAGCCCCAGCTTCAACCAAGCTATCATAAACAATTATCGCAGGGCTCCTACACTTGCGTCAGCTTCTCTAAGAACGATCCAAAAAAGAAAAAAACTAACCGCTTCTCCACACCACCCTATCGCACCCAAAAAACAGTCAGACAAATTTCACAAAAAACAACCAGCACTTTTAATTACTCACACTTTCTTTCCAGGCAATCTGGGCCTTGAGCTCCGTCATCCCAAACAACAAAATGATATCAAATTCTTTACGATAGTACCGCATTCCATCCAAAGATTGTTGCGTTGTTTCAGATTCTGGGATACTGGAGGTATCGGCCACGACAGTACAGACAGGCGAAAACATATCTTTTGTTTGAAAAGAATAGGTTAGATCAGAAGAGCGCGCATGCATATTCAAGCACTTACAGGGCTCCAAATCAACCCACTTCGGGTCCTCCTTTCGTCCGCGGTAACACAAGATGTCCTCTGTTCTCGACTTGATAGGGACCGACGATTCCACATGGTATGACCTTTTAAATTCTGTTTCTTCCGAAACGCGTATTCCCTAATGAAATACTTCTCAGACACGAAATGCATTGTTGCATGTAAAGTTTCTCGACCTACCTTCTTCAATATAACGTCAAAGTACTCTGGAATCACGATTCTACCGGATGGGCGGAAGATAGTCTTGCCTGACCGAGCGACATGGTCGGGGTTTGACGGGTCGAATGACGTTAAGCACTCCATGCCATAAGTGAAGTTTGCAACTCGAACGGATACGAAATGATCCAGGTAGAACGAAACGGCTCCGTCAGCAACAGCCTTATTTCTAGTCGGGACAAGTCAGACCACCAAATAATTCGACGAAGAGAAAGAACCTTACAAGTGTCCATCAGGCCTAGTAACTTGCAAACCTTGTGGTTGCAATTGTTCTACAACTTGATTGAACAAATAATCAGACGCAGCGAATCCTCCCACAAGGAAAACTGCCTTTATCAGAAGAAAAAAATTCTTGAGAACAACAAAGTACACGAGATACGAGAAGCTTACTTTAATCGGCGTGGTCGTCTGCAATCTCTGCTCTTCAATTGCATTCATTATAGCTTCAACAGATGGCTTGAACATCTTAACAATATCGTCTCTATGAGTTACGATGAAGTCAAAGGTGATCAAAGGTGAGAACGGTCAATCATAACCATAACCTTACCCTGAAAGTTTCATTTGACCAGATTTAATATCAACCGTCAGGTCCTTATCTCGTGCAGTCCCAAATCTAATGAACGCCGGTGAAGCTGGATTCCTGAAGCTGAGTTTTGTTGACCTGTCAAATATATTCGTCATATGGTCTACATCGTCCCTATATCTGGACCCTTGGAGTTTTTCTGAACATGCATAAATTCAGGGTGTCAATCGAGAGGGAGGCAAAGGAGAAGAAAGCATCTTACGCATTAAATGAATACGGGCCCTTCGACTAACGAAAACTGATCCTTCCAAGTGACCTATGCTACGATGAGAAACTGATCACAGACTTGCAAACGTGGTATTCAACTCACATTGTGGTGGGGCAACCTCCTCAAACGAATTATGCGCCTTGCAGACATAAGCGCTGACATCGATAGTCCCTCCTCCACAGTCGACAATGATGATCCCTTCACCAGGCTGCCCAGAAGTGAATGACGCTTAAACCAGGTCCAAAGGACGCGAGGACTTACTTCTATAGCACCCCTCGTAACTCCTTTCTGCACACAAAAGTGGAGACTTGCCTCTCCCTCCGTAACAAACGAGATACGTTTGAGCGCCTCCGCTTCACTCGCCACGAGGCCAGCCCTGACAGCAGAGCGCCTCATTTGCGCCTGCTGTGCGCCCTCCCACCCATTCGGTAAACTGAGGACATAGTCAATATTCTGCTCGACAGACTGCCAAAACGCGACACCCCCCGGGTGCGACTCTTGAATATACAGCCTCGTCGACCTAAACAAATAACCAAGGAAATCCGCTAAAATCTCTTCGCCAGTCTTATTCTCCGGCAGCGGTGGGATGTCTTCCTCTCGGATATGAGTCGATGGCAACGATCTTGGCCGAAGATGAAGCTTGAACCTGTTATCCCAAGTTTTAAATTAATATATCACAAGCTCCAAGACTTTTTTTGCGCGCGCGCGCGCAAACTTGCCATTCCACTTTCACGTAATCCTCATCGCCTGCTTCTTCCAAGAAGCTGTCTTGCGTAGCTTCAGCTCCAACTGCACGCACAGCTCCTTCCTGGTCATAGAATATGATAGTCGGAATCTTAGAGTCTCCGCCTACCCTCTGTTGCGCTGGGAACCTAGGATGAATAAATTAGCTCATATATGTCGGTGTCGGAATATTTATATTACCTAGTAACACCATGTATTTCAGGAACGAATCCTGGATCTAGTACGGCGTACGATGCACCGCTGTATGTGGTGCCTATGTCAAAAGCCATGACCAGTTTCCTGGCAGGCCCTGAGAATGGGGATCGTTGTTCTGAAGCCATGGAGTCGGGCAGATGAGTGAATGCGGGTAAGCCCCATCGAAAGCCGGCTTCTTTATGTGTATTGTCACCACAAGGCTGCAAGATGCTGCGGAGCCAAGATGAGTAAAAGGAATCAGGCCCGAGACACGATTTCTGCAGGTGGATTCTAATGTATGCTGCGTGTATACAAAACCCGACAACACATCTACACGCCTGAACGACTCAGGCATCACGCAGCACTAAGCCCAGTCACACTCCATGCACGAGGCGACACGGGGGGGACATCAACCTTCTTTCAGCGATCTTAAGTTCACACGTTTATACCACATGGTACCTTGAACCAAATACCAAAACTACTCCTGATCTAGAAAGGCAGGGCAGTAACTACATCATGTCGGTCAAAAATGCAACGCTCAGCACCTTCTCACCAGTCACATACGTTCGAATGGTCGCTGTTGTCAGTCTCGTCGTCTCTCTATGCAGTGGCGTTGGATATTGGCAAAGTGGGAAGAAGAGGAAGCAAAAAGATCAGGAGTTACAGGAGTTGGAAAAGAGGAAGGACGTAGAAATCGAAGGGCTTCGACACAACCTCACAGAAACGCGTGCTCACCTCCAGGCGAATGAGGACGCGATGATGGCGCTGAAAGGACAGATAGACCGTCTTAGGGGCAGTGTCATTGAAGCACATAGACAGTCCCAGGATTTGCACATTGAGGCTGAAAAGCTCAAGGAGCAAGTGAGAGCGAGGGAGGAGCAGGGACAGGCATGGAAGAGGGAGCTGGATACGACAAAGGACAAGTACAAGCAGACACAAGACCTTCTCAACACTCGTAGCTCCGAACTGAAGGCCGCACAAACTTTTTTGATGACGACGGACAAACTTTCCAACGTTGACGTCATAAAATTGGTCGAAGCCCTCAATGCAGAAATTCTGCAAACGTCTGCTCTTGTGGCGGATGCATTTCAATTTGAGGCAAAGGCGGAAAATGGGTATGAAGTATCAGAGGAGTTGGATGAGGTCCTGGAGCGGGCGACGGAGATTGTCGGTCGAAGGATGGTTCGCTTGTTGACATCGGCAGAACATAAAGAGGATCCAATCTTGGTTCAGATTGCGATCCAAGCCGGCCTCTGCGCCTATGCACACTGGATCATCTCGTCTTGGTATTTCCAAGGTATAGAAAACGAGCAGATACTAAGGGAGATATATCAGCAGATCCGAGACTCTGGTAAGAAATGAATTCAGCAAATCACCAATGTACCCAATAGCTAATAGTTAAAATCAGAAGAGCAAGCCATATATGGACGATGGAGAGCTCTGACAAGAAAACACATCCACCGAATGATAGATGGTAATCAGGATTTGGCGATGTTTTTCTTGGATGCATTCGTCAATATTTTGATCACAGCCGGGGTTAAAGACGGTCGTGAACGGATATGTGAGGAGATAGAATCGAGGTTCTCGAGCGAGATCGAGAACATTGTCAAGAAGTCACAAGAGCTCAACAAGGCGATAGGTGAAGACGTAACTTCATGCGAGTTGGAAATACTCTATATGGAGCCCGATCATGTATTTGATGAATCAATCATGGAAGACACATTCCAGGATCAAACCAAGGATACCACACAGGAACCTGAAGGTGTGCTCTGTACAACCGATCTGGGCCTGATCCGGCATGAAAAGACGACTGGGGGAGATGGCTGGCAGAACACAATTCTTATTAAGCCGAAAATCGTGCTTCAATCAAAGCTTGACGCGATCATAGCAAGTGATGATGAGAATTGAGAATGTCGGTACTGCAGGCAGGAGGGGGGAACTTGGGGTAGATTACCTTTATTTACCAACGACTTCTCGGACAAATAAAGCAGAGCTTTCCCACGTCCATGTCCCCCTGTTCACCTGACCTTCCCCACAGCCCACTAGTCCATTAAGAGTGTCAAGTTTCCCAAGAATCGCGCAAGCTGTCAAGACACTGGCAGATGTTCTAATGGCATTGTTCTTTATTGAGACAGCGCTTCGGATTGATATTAACCCCGTAGTTTGATCCCTTTTAATGCCTCATGTCAAAAGCGCTGCAAATCGTATTCAATAACCCCCCCAATTTCACCGGTATCGTGCTTCGCCTGTGCACTCACAGACAACGTGCAAACTACCTACCCTCCCGCACATTTATAAAAGAACCGTGCCTTCACCGCTACATACCTGTTCCCAATTCTCTTACAGGTTACTTCATTGACTTTACGACATCAATCGCTTGTTCATGACCGTCCCCAGTCTTCTCGGCGTTGTCGCTGCATCCGTCATGGGTATTTTCTGCTTCAGACTATCCTCATCCAAAGATGAGCTGCAAGAGTCACGAGATGCTCTCCTTTCTAATAACGCTGAACTCGAAGAAAGGGTGAAGGAGTTGGAGGCCGAAGTGGAGAGGACGAAGCAGAAGGCAGAAAACGCATATAGGGACGAGCGTGCCAAAACCACTGCGCAGATGGCAAAGGCTGCGTCAGAGATCAAAGGATTCCAAGATCGTGCCACCAAATTACAGAACGACAATGAGCATCTCAAGTCTAAACACTCGAAAGAAGTACAGTACCTGCGAGACGAACTCGGCACCGCGAACCATAAGCAGGTAGAGCTTCGAAAGCTCGTGGACATGCAGGCTTCCGAACTCTCCACAGCTCGCGAGTTCACCTTTATGGTGGACAACGTTGCGGCTGCAGATATCACACGTATCGTACAGGAGCTGAACGCTGCCAATTTCCAAGCAGCCATGCAATTTTTGTCAATTCTCCCGCTCGAAGCAGACGATGGCAGTGATGTTGACCATCAATTCATTGACCAGTTGCGTGACAGGGCTACGCATGCTGTCGGCCGGCGGCTCATTGAGATCGCTGCACAATCCAAAGAAACTGACGAATCATTCCTCATTCTCGCTTTCCAGAGTGTCCTCGCTTACATCTGCCACTCTGCCATCACCTCATGGATGTATGGCTCACACAACGAAGCAGGCCTGTTGAACGCGACTTATGAACGCATACGGGATTCAGGTCAGAGCGTTATGGTACTGTTCCCCATTTCACGTTGCTGATTATTCTCAATAATAGAACAGCAGGCTGTTGCTGGAAGATGGAGGGCTTTGACAAATAAACAAATAACCTCCCTTGCTGGACGGCGCACCAACGATGCCATTCGGAGAGATATTATATGGGGTCTAGTGGGCATCCTTATCGCCGTCGGCTGGGAGGTCAATCCGCAGAGTGCTAGAGCGGCCGTAGTGGCCGAATTGGACGACGCAGTTGAAGAAATCATGGGAGTCATCTCAAGAATCTCAAAGGCCATTCGTGAAGATTTCATATCTGAAGACCTCCAAGTCGTCTGTGCTGCGGGTGGGGCTACCTATGACCCATCTACGATGGAAGTTGAAGAAGGTGGGATGCCCAAAAAAGGACCAAAGGACAAGTATGTCCCAAAAGTTCTTGCCACATCAGAACTTGGTCTTGCTTCACGCACTCGGAATGGAGGGATGCAGATGATTCTCAAATCGAAAGTACATCTCCATTGACATAGCTTTTCGGGGTACAATAGTCAGATAGCCAAGGGCATACATAGGGTAGTACATTTCTTTAATATAACAATCGCAATTTAGGGTAGCTTGTTGGTGAATACCATGAGCAACTCGCAATCACCGTAACGTTCAAAAATAAAATGGAAACCTCAGCCCTGTACTCGTTCCATTACTACCTTCGCCTTCAGCAGCACGACTGTCTCTTCTTCATTAATCCATTGATCCCCAGATCGTTTCTGGAGCAATAGTGTGCGTTTCATACCGAGATCTGTGGTGCATCGGATACACCCTTCATTGATTGCACCCGAGCGTGGATCTGTGAGTTCCATGGTCGCGGAGTCAAACGCTTCCCCAGGATGAGGGGAGATGATGGTGATCTCTCCAGAGACATAATCCCGAAATATCATGTCCCGAACATTTAGCGCCAGCTTCATGATATGTGAAAAGTCGTCCCCATACATGGCTTCAACAGCTTCCCTTTGCCAGCCGAACACGTTGACCAGCCTTCGAAGGAACATATCGACCATACTTTGGTGATCGTGTACAACATTGCGATTATGCATATAGGTCAAGACCCTCCAGTGTGCACAAACTGTACGTGGCTCTATTCAAAAAACACACAGATCAGGCACATATGTTTGTATGCTAATGCGAAAAATCCTTACCAGACGCCCTTATGTCTTCATGAATCTTCCTCAACAACCTCGATTCTTTGTGAAAAGACCAGAACGAGTATGACAAAACATGAGCACAGAAATGGTTTATACATGCTTGCAACGCATTCGATACCGTCAGGAATGTTGGGCGTTTCCGCGTTCTCTGGGTCAATCGCAATAATGGGCTACCAAAGAACGTGGCTGTGCTCTCACTTGGAGAAATCTCAACACCTTGCCATTGTTCGATCTCACCCGTATCTGCGATAGCAGCAGATGTCTGGTAAATGGCGTTATTGAGCGCTTCAACCTCCCTCATGATATCTGCTTCTGAAACGGCATCGACTTTGCTTGAAAAGGTTCGGTGAGCTTCGAGTTCCTGTTTCATCTTGTCCCTCTCTCTTCTAATATCGTCACGCCCTCTTCTTGCTTCGTCAAGGCTACGATTTACATCCACGAGCTGTTCTCGTAATTGCTGGTTGAGGCCAGCGAGATGATCCACTGAACCTTCTAGAATCTAATTACCATTTAGCCTCAGCAGTGTTGGTCGCACTTGATATACCTGGTTTCTTTGCAACAAGTCCTTGTGATTGAATATTGAATTGATAAGTGTTCTTCTTTTTCAATTCTGATTGATGGTCAGATACCTGTTTACTTGTTGCCCAATCTCGAAAACGTCCCAAACTCCATGCTGACTGTGAGGTGCTATAGTTACTAATGCAATAGCTTGGAATTTGGACATACGGATTCATCTGACCCACGCCGTTCGGCAGGAGCTTGGTTACGACGCTCACTCCCTGACATTCCCATGCGTTCATTCCCACCACCTGAGAACCAGCTCATGATCGTCAACATAAATCAAAGAGCTTAGAGACAAGGCTAACGTCGACGATGTTCAGAAAGCTTTTTCGATGTTCTGTCAGCAGGCATAGAGTGATATCCAGACAAAGATGGGGAGTGCCAAAGAGTCATACAATTACGTGCCAAATGACTACACGTGTTCACTGCATGCAACACAATAGTCACATCCTCATGTCTGCCTCCCTTGCGAGGCATTTCTTCCCAAGAAAGCAAATTATAGAGTCTTTAGAAGACGGGCAATCAAGTCCACCTGAACTTTAACAGATGAATGAACCTACAGTACAAAAAACAAAAGAAAACTATAAATGTCTAGGTTTACGAAACGTCGGCCGAGTCGCTCGGGGATATGTCCTCCTTTTGGCGCCCATGATCGGCTTTCTCCCAGGATTTCAGAGCTTCTTCATACGCCTCCCATACTAATCTCCCGGTCAATTCACCCCCCAATTCACCATCATCTGGTACATTAAGGACTTCTTTAGGGGCTTCACCACCTAGCTGAGTTTCAGGAGTACGCTTTTGGCTGTCCGTTGCTTGCGTAGCTTCGACCGGCAAAGGAACCCTGAGTGGAACTACTGCACATTCCCGATATAATGATCCCGGCTTTAGAACTTCTTCAGATGTTTGCGGGACAGGTGTATCGGCGGTGTGCCCATCTTCTGTTGTTGAACCCGGAGGCGTAAACTTTACGTGACCTAAACCCTTAAATGGTGTAGGAAGAAACAGTGCGTGCAATACAGACTGCATAGCCGCAGTGGGTGACTTTGTAAGAACACGCAGGAAGGGTTGAAGTAGAAGGTAGCTAAAATGTTATTGGTAAATAAGAAATGATATGGACGCATATAATGCTTACGCGAAAGCGCCAAAAGTATCTGCACCCATAGTCAAAGTCCAATCGGCATTGAGCATCGAAGCCATCGTGTCCACTCGGCTTATTCCGGGACATACACTAACCGAAACAATATTTGACTTTTGCATTTTGGCACTGATAACAGGAATAGTGCTAGCGCCTTCCTCTGTCTTTGGAACCTGAGCAGAAGGTAGCGCATCAAGAACCCTCTGCAGATGACGAGTCAAGACAACAGTCCGAAGTGCACGAGTTCCCTCAGCAAGGAGCAGCGGTGCCCGAGAAACGCCCCCAGTCCAGTTAGAACCGAACCTTGCGTGGAAGCCCTTCCCAATAGCTGCAGCATAAAATGGGTTTACAAGGTTGATAATACGGATATCCCTGTCAGAAGGTGCAACAAGGAGAACAGGAAGTAGAAGCGTTATGATGAGGAAGGTCGCTAATGAATTGGCTTCTCGTGCTTGCGCATCGTTTGATTCTCGTCGGTTTGAAAAGAATTGAAGGGGTCCTATATGTTGGTATTCATGGGCAAAGAGTATGGCGTCCAAGCGCTGATCTTGACCTGTCAAGAAGCGAGTACAAAAGGAGCGAATTGAGGATGGTGAGTTTAGGTCGCACTGTTCCGCATATATTTGCCCGTTGGAAGTAGTTGTACGCAGTAGGGATATTAGAATGGTCACATTAGGTGAATCGATAGGGTCAGGTGTAAGAGCAATGATATGTGCACCGCGTTCGGCCAAGGTTTGCAGGATTGTTAAACCAAGTGAGGTGAACCCTCCCTAATCGTATATCTGCATCAGCGCACCAAAAAGCAGGAATTTGATATTATACCGTGACCAAAATAACCCTCCCATGTAAATCTCGCTCACGGTTCGTCCTCCGGCCTTGAGAAAGTGTGTGAAGTGCAATCAAAGACGCAATTCCAATGAAGAAATGAGCAGCGTATTTCGATGGGAGAAGCAGTGAAGCAATGGCTCCTAATATCTTGAGAACCATTGCATTGGAATCCGTAAGGATGGCACAAGAAAATTTAAGCTTGAATTCTATGACATGAAGGTGACACTGGCAAAAGTAGAGCTTGACTGCTGTTTGATAGTAACACTCAACTAAAACACACAACAACATACACAAATAATTATTTATCCCACGGGTTCCCTCTTATGCAAACCTCACAGTTTGGCCTGGGCCATCGAAGCTTTCGCGGTATGGTACGTCTAACGATTTCGGCTGGCTCCTGTCACGAATAAGTCTATCAACTGGCTTCAATATAAGATTGTACGTGAATACCTGTAACGCGTCTACGGCATTCAATTGAAACCTCGTAAATTCACAGTGTTTGAGATGAGAATGCAAAATGCTTACGCTCATAGTCCAGCCAATCTGCGCACGGACTTCAGTCCAAGCTCTGACACCAGAGGCTCCAAAAGTTAGGATCACATCGTGCTTTAAATCATAGTAAGTCTTTCCTCCAGGGCCAATCTTTTTCACGGCGAGCCTAGCCAAATTCGACATATCTGCATCAATAACATTTACAGGTTCAAAAAGCTCTATTCCGAAACTTAAATGTCTTTTCAACCAATTCCTAGAAGGCTTACCAGGCTCGACATCCGTCCATTTCGGCGTCGGCAAGTCACCTTTGTAGCATAATAGTTGCACCTCGCGCCGTCGAAGCCCGCCTCTGGACAGACTCTTTATGTGATACCTTCTCCTATACTCTTTCGTCTCTCTCACTTGAGTTTCCTGGACGATGTAAGATTTAAAATCATTAAGTATTACTGATTACCTTGGGCAAGATAATATCAAACGCGTTTGGCAATACAAAAGTACCGTCATGTTGCTCCTGTTTCGACGCCTCACGAATGCGGTGTTCTGTATTGGATTTATCAAATTTGATGCTTGATTTGACTCCGTAGGTGTAGCGAGTTATACGTGATGCAATATAACGATGCTTATAGAAGTAGATGGCCCCATCAGCAACTGCATTTAATCTTAATTCCGTGTCTAAGTATGCGCCACATGTTCAATATGTATACTTACATATCATCCTCGGGCCTAATAAGATTACAGTCATCGAATGCTGATCTCAAGCACTGAAATAGCCAGGGACTCGCACTGAAACCGCCGACTAGGGCAATATCCTATCACCGCGAAGTCATCAGGAGGGCAGGCCAATACTAGAAGAAACACCACACTAACCTTGATGACTCGACCTTCACCTATGGAGTCTAACATCCCATCAATCACCGAAATGATCTTATCGACAAACGGGTCAAAAAAGTGGGCGATCTGACCTCTACGTCCTAAGGCGTTAATAGCTAGGACGTTTTCGAATGACCAGAGAATTTACCCGCCTAGCCTGAGTCTTCCAGATTGCACATCGAGCTCTGGATCATTATCTCTTGACGATGCGAATTGTATGTAATGGGCGGCATGGTCATCGTCAAAATCTAATTTGACTGTTTTGTCAAATCGCTCAGCAATGAAATCCGCATCTCCACTGAAACGGCAGTCACGAAACCAATCTATCAGAATTATTAACAATCGGTATGATAGCATAGTAGCTTCCCCCTTCTTACAACGAACGAATGCCCTTGCTTCATCAGTGACAAAAGACGAGCCACCCACAATACCTATTCCTAGATGAGACCAAACACTGGTGAATCATCCGAAGGCAGGCTTACTTTGAGCTGCAATTATTTCTTCATACCGTCGATTGTCAGGACTTCTGGCAAATCCGCTGAAATTCACGAATCCAGCTCCTGTTTGATAGAGGAGTACATAGTAAATCCAAGTCATAAGAGAAGCAAACCTGCGGAAATCATCAAGACTCCTTGATCAGGATCTTCCTAACAGTTCTTGGTATTGATCAAAACTTAAAACTTTTAAATTCCACCCACTGGCATTTGAAAATCACCCTTTCCCGTAAAATAATGAAAGACTGCTTCTCCATCACTCACGAAAATCAGGTCGGATGATCCTTCATTCGCCAATATACCAGCAAGGAATGCAGCCTTTCGAACCAGCTGTTGTTGCCCTTGGTCCCAGTCATTTGGGTGTGGCACAATATATCGAATTTGGCCTTTGAGTCCATCTAAATCGATCTGGTGTTTCTCACCAATGTACCGCCTAGCATAGTCGTCCAAGTATCTCAACAAATCAGCCAATACTTCTTCAACGCTCACATCTGGTGGTAGTTCTGACAGACGATCATTGTTCGGATCAGAAGGGTTATTATTTAAGAGGAGCTTCAGCCTTGTAATACCTCCGATAATCAATCATATCCATCACGTGCAGTCTGTGGCATCGCTCACCTATCCACTTTCGTCCAGCCCCGTTCCTCAGCCTGGAATTCTGTTCTATTTCTTAATGCAGCTGCACCGATAGATCTGAGGGCGCCTTCTGAGTTGTAATACAACACATTCGGTGACCTTGTATTACTGCTATCTTCCTGTGCATCGAAGCTGCGAAGAGCGTCTCCATGTATTTCCATCACAACAGTGCCCATATCTGCCTACCTGTCCACTCGCCTCACTTTTCCGTACTCTGGGCTGCGTGGATCCAAGATGCTTAAAGACATTGTCAATCATATCTCTTCACACCTATCAAACCACCCATACCTATAAGAAATTCCACTATATGCAGTACCGATATCAAAAGCGAGTACTAATTTGGGTAGAGTTTGCTCAGAACGCTTGAGAGACATATCACTTGCAGCGCCGGCGACAAGAAGGAAGCAAGTATACAATTGATATATTGTGCCGTTCAGATTATGACTACAGGCACTCAATGGCCGTGCCACGAGGCTTTCGCATGTCCCAAGAATAGGCTAGGGATATGGAGCAAACAAAAAGGACGCATATTGTACTTCTAGGATAAAAATACATATGCATCGGTGCAAACCTGACCACCTAGTCTCCGCATGGTAAGACAAGGTTGTCCTTTTCGAGCAATCAAAATGATGGTTCGAAACAAAAGGGCTGGTGTCTGGGCCAAGCCCATGTCTGATGATCAAGGCTACACTGTACCAAATACGGAATGTCAGTTAACCTTTCAAGAACCAAGTAAAAATGCTCACATAGACGGTACATTTACATCTACAAGATTGTTATTTATTGATTTCATACTTTCAACAGATAAAAGAACTTTGTCACCTAGGGCACGGAATCAGCACCGGACCGCCATCTCCACCGACCCTCTGGCAATTAGCGAAGCTGCACCCAAGAATGCGATTGTCTAGATCTCTCTTAATATATCGAACAGTACTGACAATTAGTCTGTGGAAATGTCAAAAAGGCATCATTGCAAAGCGAACGCTGGCCTACTCGTCATTCTCCAAATATCCGAATAGACGGATACAGGAGCCCTCAATTTGGTACCCAGTTCCCCGATACACTGTATACCAATGCTTTGCTTTGACGATTAAAGCATACTTGTCCGCTTCGGTCATGCAATGCGGTCCTTGGAGGAGTACTAATGTAAAGAGGAACTGAAAAGCTGCGCCTAGATCATCGTAGCGAAAGCTGTCGACACTATCCGATGATAGGACTGTGCGCCTCGCCTGGATATTCACTAATGTTTGTGCTTCTGGAAGGCGTAAGTACCGCAAAAAGTATGAGCTGACTTCGGTTAACATCACATGATGAATAATGACAATAGATCATGAAAGAACAAAGAATGAGCCAATAATATGAGGATGAGAATGTAAAGCCGCACGTATCAGATATGTTATTGAGTAGAGTCATTGCAGTATTAACAGGCCCTTCACTTGTATGAAACTGGTTAACCAGCTGAGGTAGGTATTTCGCAGCGAATTCACTTTAAAAAATCCTTTCAACCCGAACTTTCATTGAGTTTCCAGACACATTGGCTCACCAGAGAACTGGTAGGTGCTCATCTTCTGGTCTGCGCTGGAGATCGCATAGCTATATTCGCGCGCTGTTAGGAATTCAGTAAAACCAAGGGCTCCAAGTACCATTGAAATAACGTTCTGTAGCCGCTCAGGATCCGGGACATCTTTACAGCCATCTGTCAGTCCTGCACAGTGAGCTAGTGACTCAGCGGTCACTTTGGGTCTTCTTGACATTGTAAATACGAGAGGAAGGGATTTGAATGCCACAAAGATCAAGAGTTGCAGTTGATATAGTTCGCCTTTAAAAACTATTGTGTTGCTCCAATTTGAACGCATAATCCCCATTGGTGGGTTCAATTCAATCCAGCGGTGCCGTAACGTCAGTTGGTCACTAAAGTGACATCAGACATGGATGCCAAGTATTTTAAGACAGTGTTAATTGTTATGCTCGTATGTTCGCTCCAGATTTAAACCCCATTGTATGGGTGTTGCGGCTTGTTCACTTTCAGTGGATTAGCTCATTGGAGCTTGGCCCTGTGGAGTGTGGGGGGAAAAGGCTAGACCAGGACTTGGATGATTAGGCGGCGCGGAGCGGCATATGGAACAGAGCATATGGAAATATATGGAGCTTGGCAGCCAGATTAGTTGATGCTAAATTAGTTTCCTGAAAGCAGAGTTGGGCGGCCTGTTATCCAGAGTTGTTCGTACGCACTGGCACCATTACAGGGTCGCCAGCCTTCACTGCACGGTGGAGCTACTGTAAGTTCAAGTGTCACAGTCACAGTCACATTTAACCACTCTATCAAACGCGGCGATGGTCCGAGTCACGATATTGTACTAAGTTGAAGAATCCAGTTTGTTGCATGCAAAAGAGTACCACTTACCATTGACAGTCGTCAGCCTTTGGCGCCAATTTGATAGCGATCAATTCACCACATCAAGTCGTATTTTCTCAGGCCCGAGTAACAACTTTACCCCCAAACTTTGTCTGACATTACCCCATATCTCCGTGCCTAGCCTTTATTTGTATATCCAAAATACGGGACGCACTTGCTCACATGACGGCCTCGACACACTCACCGGGATCACGGGAAGTTACGAATTCAGGGCACGGTTAAGGGGCAGTATACTGTACCGCAATGGGTTGGGTAGATTCTCCGCTACCTAACTCACAGGACGGGCTATATGCACCATTGGAGTCTAACACATGAAATGCATGAGATTTCAAGGTCAAAGTTTCCCAATGTAATGACGGATTTTGAACTGCTAAATAGATATATGACGATTCCCAATGATAGTTGCAATTCTGCCGACTTCTGAACCCCAAATAGTGTCTGTTGTGCTGGATTTAGGAGTATCTACACAGGCATCGGGTCCGGAGACAAGTGAACAGCCTCGTGAGCAGGATCTTTATCCTACATGTCATTGCTTGGGCTTCCCTCGGTCCATATAACAGTTATGATTGCTGTATGTTGCTCGTCCTTTCACACGCGAACCGGATTGATACTGTAACAAGGATGCACAGCCAAATAATGTTCGTATCTCAGATCTGGCTAAAGCCGTATCGTGGATCGTCCTATGGTACTTCGGGATCAGTTTTTAATAAGCCATTTCCCCCTACCATCTCACAAACGTGAAGTCCCTTATGACGAGCACACCGATTCATGCGTCTCCACCCCTCTCTCATCGGTCAGGTTCTACACTAATTGGCACACCGTCAAAATCCAAAGAGAGAAAAGGAGTGCGTAAGAAAGCCTCGATGTTCCTATTTGATACGACATTGATTTGGCTTAGTGTCAAGATCCTCTTTCTAAAGGAGATCTGGAGGACGATATCTTTTCCTCACTGCCACCTGATTTGCAGGTACTTTTGAGTCATTATAGTGCTGCTGAGACTTGATCGCCGTTGTAGTCTGGCCACAAACCATGGGTGTGTGGTGAGCCCCTCAGTTTTCCTTTTCCCACGACGTCGGACAATCCACTCGGCGCAATATACGACCGCATGAAGAAGTACGACAAAAACATGTGTGATGCCTGGAGGGACGAAATTGAGAAGTTGCTGATTTTTGTGCGTTTACGCTTCACTGTCATTATTTCTGTCATTAATCCAAGTCAGGCTGGATTATTTTCTGCTACAGTTACTGCGTTTCTAGTACAATCATATCGGTGGCTTCAGGAAGATCATACAGAGACAACAGCTCTCCTGCTGGCCCATATATCCTTACAGCTCAACAACTTGGTAGCCAACACCAATGCTACATCCCCTCCGATGATGGCGCATTCTCCCTTCGTTCCAACTGAACAAAGTATACGGATAAACGTATTCTGGTTCTTGAGCCTTGTGCTTTGTCTCTCAGCAGTGGTTCTTGGTATTCTCTGTTGTCAATGGCTACGCGAATACTCAAGCGATTTCGACTTATCAACAGAACATGCTATCACAAACCGCCAAATGCACATGGAGGGCTTGTTTAAATGGAAGGTTCCAGAGATAATCAGCTCGTTGCCAGTCATGCTCCAGCTTTCCGTTCTTTTATTCTTCGCAGGAATCCTGGATCTCTTATGGTCATTACACCACGTCGTTGCCGCAACCATTACCATTATAATGGGTCTGACATCAATCATAGTGATATTCACGACTGTAGCACCAGTCGTGCAAATTCTGTATGAGCGATCACCGAGCATCTACCAGTGCCCTTACAAATCTCCTCAGTCATTCCTCGTCTTCAAGCTCGTGAACCGATGTGCTCGACTCTTCTATGACTTGCTCATCGTTCGATTTAGAATCATTAAACATGATCCAACGTCTCATGAACTATTCTTTACACACGAGCGGATTGCATCATGGTCAGACTTCGATGGCATGTGGAGGTGGTTTCGATATTTCCGGTCGAAGTTGAGGGGCGACGGACCTGACAGGAACGATGGGATAGATATTGATTGCCTCACACAAGCGTTCCTTTGGACACTGACAACATTATCTTCAAGCCATAACCTGGAAGTGTTCCAAGACATCTTCCATTGCCTACATTCAACACTAGAACGTAGTATCAGTCGCTACATTCTGGGAAAACTGTGTAATCGATTACGAATCACTAGAGATGCAGTGCAGTACATTGATAACCTGCCACTCAAAGACGAACTACTGTTGATAGAACTACTCATGGTTTACTCACCTGGAGAGGGATCTCAGAACCTTCTCTGCGAACTGGAAGTGCGTTGCGCGAATACCTCATTAAGCGCAGTTCCATTCCAAAAACTGGACAAACAATCCCGTGATCACCTCAGAGCACTTGCGTATCCTAGGGATAACATGCAACAGCGTAAGTATAAAAAAACCCGTGGATTTTTATTTTCTACTCACAAATAGAGTAGTTGAAGTGATTCTACAAAAGTTTATGGCGATGGTGCTTCAAAAAAATCAAGACCGATGGTTCTCTCAAGTATGGATGACGAACTTGATCGAAATTGCGACTACTGCCCCACTCACTGAGGACAACCTCATATTACACCGCGACATCCAGAGACTAGCAATATCGCTGATTGGTCATACAGAGAGAGAAATAGATGAGGCCATCAAAGATAGTGATGCCGCAATCATAGCAAACAAACAAAGGACATTTTCCCGAATCATTGAACAGCCTCGTGTTGGTCCAAGTGGTCTTCGAAAGTTGGAACTGTGGGAGAAAAACATGGAATGTCTAGATGGTCGCAGCTTGAAACCGTGGTGTCCTGTAACTCACAAGATCATTTCTTTCGTCGTTCGATTCCTAGTCCGAAAATCACTTGTATATGGGCACCCATCCGTGACACCCTCATTATCTCCCTCCTCTCGTGCCCATATAGCCAGTGTCATTGACCAAGCCCTGGATCTCGAAGATAGATTAAAAAGGCAAGGATATTGGCCCGTGGGGGAAAAGTCTAGCACGTTGTCGAGCTATCTAAATCCAGACTCAATTGAGTAACGGTTGAGCAGGCTGCGGTGGAGAATCCGCTGTGTTAATGTCCTAATCTCCACTGTTATGGGTAGGGAAATAACGTGCTTTGGTATTCGTTGGACTTGATCTGGAAATACTCCAGTTCCCCAACGACGCGATAAAAAACAATTTGTAAAATACTATGTGTTAGAAGGCACTAGGTCTCACTGAAAATGTAATTTCCAGAACTAGGAGATTCGTGGTACACATGAGTGGTTAATCGGACTGCGGGTTTCATTTATTCAGACTGCGAACTTGACTTCTTCACAGGGGCGTGACTAAACACGTTGTCCCTCAACTTCTATCCCGCAGTCGCTGATTCGACTGCTATAGATGAATCCGAGGGACAGAATTTGTACTATAAAATCCAAGTGATGAACGCAATGTTGCAAGTATCCAACTTTCATATTGACGACCTGAATGGCTGTCGCTGCTGCTGCCAGTTCCAGTTCCAGTGCTAGTGCCAGTGCCAGTGCGGCTCCGGTTCGTGACGATGAGTTCTATTTCCAAGATATTATATTTCTGGTGTGTCCAGAGCTAGTCTCTCTGTAACAATGCTAACGTTATGTGTTCATGGCTGGCGTAGGTAGAGAATCGGCTTTTCAAGGTTCCAAAACATATGTTCGTACAAGAGTCGCAGTTGTTCCAGACGATGCTATCCCTACCAGTACCAGCTGGCACCCCTGCTGACGGCTCGTCCGATGCGCGTCCACTAAAGCTCGATGGGGTCAAAGCAGTGGAATTCATGCATCTCCTCAGATGCCTATATCCTGGAAGGTAGGACCAAGAACTGAGATTAAAGAATTGCCAGGATAATAACAATACCTTTCAGACACCGCGACTCCGCAAACGCCGACGATGCCCTGCTACCTGAAAAGGTGCTACAGGAATGGCTGGCGGTATTCAAACTTGCCGTGATGTGGGAAATGGACGTAATCAAAACGAAGGCTATAAGAGAATTAACGCCACTACTTACCAACAAACCGACACTCCAGGTCAAATTAGCGGTGGAAAGCCAAGTTGAAGAATGGTTAGTCCCAGGTCTGAACAAGCTGGTGCAGCGAGAGGAACCTATAGACAGGGAGGATGTCAACATGATTGGGCTAGATTTTGCCTTGAAAATCATGACCCTTCGTGAAGACTATGGCTGTTCACATCGCTGGAGTAGTGCCGGTAATCCTGGTATGCAGCGAAGAGGGGCAATAACAGCAGACGTATCTAACGAGATTCGTGCCCGGTTTAGCATCCGAAAAAGTAATCCATAGTAACACTAGAATAGGTGTTGTATACATGGTCGAACGCGTACACGTAGTACTGGACCAAGTAGAAAGTTTCGAACTTGAGAGTGTAGTAAACCGAGAGCCCGGTGACTGCCGGCAACTCGATAAATTATTAACTGTGATAGGAGGTTCGAAGGATCAAGGCGCAGCATGTGTGAGAATTTCCATTACAAGTTGATAAGCTGGTTGTACTGTACCTCCAAGTCGAGGCTAAGCCCAAAGTCGTCTGGCTCTAGGCATACAGTACAGGTGGGACTGTCTCCTTGTTCCATCATATAATCCTTGACTTTGTATACTACCAGGCACTGTCATATATTTTGTTTGTAGCGAGATCGAATAGGCTGGACTTACTTTTGGTGGTGTCGTGTGAAACACTTCGCGTTCCTTTACACACTTCATTCTTCTCCAAGGCCGAGCCAAGAACGTTCGTTACGTTCTCTCGATAAACACATGTACCACTAGAATAGCATACAGTCCAACAATGCCTACCAGTGGCTTTGTGATAGAATTGACTTGTATAGGAATTCGATTCCAGAATACTGTCTCCAGATGGCTTGTTCTCAAGATCTCAATGAAATAAAAGGGATAAAATTGAAGACAAAGCTACCCACTTCAGCGGGTCGCATTAACGTTTTCGAGCATCCCACACGACCACGCACCTACAACGTGTACAACATTAACAGTTCCTATAAGATCCCATCAATCACTGGTGTGAAATACAACCTAACCCATACGAATGGACGTGCTCATGTCTTCCTTATCTGCTATTCCTGCCCCCACTCCTGTCTACATTAAACACGAAACGTTTTATTTCGCAGACGTGTATTTCGTGGTGAGTAAACAATCTCCTAGATCCACCCGATTTCTGATTCAGATGCAACTAGTTTGAGGAGACACTATTCAAGATACCTCAGCTGTATATCCAAGAATCTCCTGTAATCAAAGCGGCGTTGAAAACCGAACCGTCGGCCGCAGGCGACGAGCAAAATGAGAGGACCAACATTAAAGGAAATGGAACATTTCAAAACCCATTCATATGCAGCGACATAGAAAAAGGAGCATTCGTAGCGCTGTTGAACGTGTTGTATCCAATGTAAGTCTGTCCAAGACATGCGTTTGTGATCTTTCATTAATGAGTAATGAGTAAAATTAGGAGGTTCAATAAGAATTCGTACCCCCCTTTGTTAACAATGGACTGGATTAAGGTTCTTGACCTGTCATTCCGATGGAAATTGGACGAGGTGCATTCTATAGCAATTCATCACCTTACCAGAAAGAAACTGGATGCGATTGAGAAGCTGGAGCTTGCTAATAAGTATGGAATCGAGAGTTGGATTATTCCGGCCATTAAAGAACTCGTGGAGAAAGGCGAACGGATAACCGCACAAGGTGCAATGCGCATCGGCGTGGAGCTAGCACTGAGGATTGCTCATTCACAAGGAGAGGCGAAAGGAAGATCAAATCCCGAAGCGGATCTAGTGTCACAGCCGGCACCGATAGACCCAATAGAACGAAAATTTGAAGACCTCGTCCCGAACACACGAAAGGCACGTAAAGGTTCGCCAGTATCAGTAGTGGTTAGGCAAGGGCCTGCAATCGACTTTCTTGAGAAAGACGTGCAACAACCGGCACCAGTAATGTCAAAGAACAAACAGCCGTCATGGTTAAAAAAGTGCTAGTAGATGTAAGAATAAATCCCATTCCGGCGTGTTATTGGCAGCGCTGGCATGTAGAATACCTCAAAAAACTCCAAAGGCAACCAAAAGGTCTATATAGATCTACCGTGACAACAGTCAGTCAATTAGCTTCATACGGTTACATGAACGTACAGCTTCCTAGTCACATTAGACCGCAATAGTAGGTTCCGAGAGTCTTCCAAGTCACGACTGGGACTCAGACGTTCAAGTTGGTGCAAGAGGAAGGAGCGTGACGGACGTGACAGTCACATACTGTATTCTCTTTTTCCACATCACTAAGTTATCCCTATTAGATTGAGAGGACGCGTAGCCTGAGCTTCTGACAAGGCATAAGCAAGTAGGAAGGTATTATACCGCAAAGAGAACAAAGTTGAGGATATCGGGGATGCGCCTCACCCTTCAATTACCGTGACCTCCAACGATCAAGTTGGATTCAAAACCAACTACCCTACAGCCTGCCAGGCATAAGGCGTCACCCACAGTCAGAAAGGCCACACCAATGTCACGAGACGAGGAAAAGTAGACAGGACACAACCATGACATTGATGGTAAGTTTCAAATTGATCATAATTCTTGATAAATATAGGTCTGACTCGGAAGATTCGATGAAACAGAGAAAACAAGCCTGAGAGATTCTGGCATATCTGATCACAACCTGATGTGTAGCATCATTCAGCTGTGAAGTGGTCCCATACCACACACTTTCCTTCATTCAGGTCCTGATGCGACGGGGTGTTGTATTATGGACCTGTCTCGGCCTGTATATCCAATATTGCAGTGCACTTTGCTGTTTCACGCTGCCCGCTGACACCTCTGCACCTACTTTAAAACGGAATGCTACTTTGGCTCTATAAGGTCAAACTGCTAGAACACGCACCATATCCTTGTGGTTTGACTTGATGTTCAAAAGTTTACCCAGTCACACTGCGGCAAACTGCGGGCAAGCCGTTCACTCTCCAGAACTAGAAATACCACGAATCCTATAGCTAAACTGCGGACTACGCCCATTCAGATAGTGAACTCACATTCTGAATGAGGGACAAAACACGCTGTATCCTCGTTACAACTTTGCCAACTCCTATCCACGGCTGCAGACCCGATCAAATCTCGAAGAGATGCCAGTGGAAATCGATGGATGCAACACACAAACGACCGGTAGTTATAAACTGAACCCAAACGAGTGGGGGCGCCTCAAGGTACCTAATACCTTCCGTACCTGAATGACTGCAGCAGCAGCCAGTTCCAGTTCCAGCGCCAGCGCCAGTAGTGCCAGTGCTACAACAGCTTCGACCCGCGATGATGAGTACTACTTTCAGGACATTATATTCTTGGTGCGTCAGGGCATTATCTCTCCTGTAACCACACTAATGGATATGCCTTTATCCAGGTAGAGGGTCGTCTTTTCAAGGTTCCGAAACATATGTTCATTCAAGAATCGCAGTTGTTCCGGACGATGTTATCCCTTCCAGTACCAAATGGGACCCCTGCAGATGGTTCATCCGATGACCATCCACTGAAACTTGACGGAGTAAAAGCAGCGGATTTCACACATATACTGAGATGTCTTTATCCTATGCGGTAAGAGTTCAATCCTTTGTACCTGTGCGATTGTTGAACAATTAGCAACGTCTTTCTAGACAGTTTTCGGCCCCAACCAAGGGCCCCGGTCGGTATATCAAAAAGCTAGAGGAATGGCTCGCGATATTCCGGTTGGCTGCAATGTGGGATATGGAGGCAGTCAGAGCAAAGGCCGTATCAGAGCTCACACCACTTCTCACGAACAAGCCGGCGTTACAGGTCAGTTTAGCGGTGGAACATCAGGTCACAGAGTGGCTTGTACCAGGTCTCAACAAGCTAGTACAACGAGAGGACCCTATTGACAGGGAGGACATAAATATGATTGGGTTGGATTTCGCCCTCAAAGTAATGACGCTTCGTGAGGACTGTGCTGCTATGCATAGTAACTCTCGGACATTACGAAGAGGAGCGATATCAGTAGATGTATCAGATGAGATTCGCACTCGGTTTAAGATCCGAGAGTAATAATTGGTGGTAGCGGATGTTACGTAGCATGTATATCTGCATAACTGTAGAACCACAACAGCGGCCAGGGGATTACAATGATTCTTTTGAATTTGCTCGAGCAATGACAAGACTCGCAATCATATAAAAAAACCTGAGATGGGTACCAGGTTTGGGTGTTCTGAGTATTCCATTGGTGGGATTGTAATCACAAACGACTTGAACCCCACGTGGACTTCTGAGGAACAAATTTGACTTTTCCCGGATTGGATTCGCCTGTTGATTCGCAAATAATATCCAGTTTCTTGTTGAGAAGGGAAATGCGGTATCGGAAGAAGCAACAATGAAAGTAAACGTAACGTACTCAACCTATAATAGTCAGTGGGTTATCCTGGTGAACGCATCCACACGGGCGCGCTTCAAAAAAATAAGCAACGCTTGTTCCAGTCAATATAAAACCTCGTCAACCACCCACCTCGATACATTCAAGTGCATAGCAATGGACGCATCAGAGTTTGCTGTGGTGAGCCCCACGCCAGTCTATTTGAAACACGAAACGTATTACTTTGCAGATATCTATTTCGTGGTGAGCAAATTTAATGCCTTTCGAGAGCCAGCTTGTTCAGACTTGAGCTCTAGTTCGATGAGACGTTGTTCAAGGTGCCCCAGCTCTATTTACAAGAGTCTCCGATAATCAGTGCGGCATTGAAAAGCAAGTCGACAGCAGTAGTCGATCACGCGAAGGGAAGCTCTGGGATAAAAGGCAATGGCACATTTCAAAGTCCATTGGTGTGTGATGGAGTAGACAAGGAAGCATTCATTGCGCTGTTGGGGGTGTTGTTCCCGACGTTGTTCCCGAGGTGAGTTTAGAAAGATTCAGATCTTGCAATTAAAAGATACTAATTTTTTTTTTTTTTTTGTTTATGTGGGAAACAACAGTTGCATTTCCGACAGGAACCCGTCTTTGACGACAAAGGATTGGACTAAAGTCCTCGACTTGTCGTTCCAATGGGAGCTGCATGAAGTGCACTCTACAGCAATTCGACACCTGGGCTTCGAGAGACTGGATGCAATTGAAAAGCTGGCGCTTGCGAATAAGTATGTGATCAAAGGCTGGATTATGCCAGCCATCAAAGAACTCGTGGAGGAAGACAGACAACTGAGCGAGCAAGATGCGATGCGTATTGGGGTAGAGGTGGCGCTGAGAATTGCTCGTTCTCAAGGAGAAGCTCAGGGTGGACGGGCAAAATCAAAGCCATCCCACCCTGTGCGAAATCCCTCCCGTACTAGCTCCATGGAAAGGATTGACAACCTCGTCGAAGGGCCCGCGGTACCACTAAGTCCGAAGATGGATTCAGGACTCCCAGAGACAACATTCCAGTTTTTCCAAAGTAAGCCGGCAGGAAAAACAAGATGTATCAAGAAATAAGTGAGTTCTTTATGATAAACAATACAGAGTGCAAGAATTGATTTTTGGTAGCATGTTTCATGCCAAGCAAATTAGTACCTTTGATTTCTTGTTGGTCCTCGTGCTCTTTATGCATTTATATCTTGTGTGTAAACCATCACGATGAGCAGGTATTTTTAACCTGAAAATGAAATTGATCCTGAATCAAGTCAATAATGAGCGGCTCACAGGCATGACATAACATAAACAAACATTGGACAAAGCCTGACGTAATATTCACTTTGGTGGCGGGCGCAAGTCCGTCAGGCACCAAAACTTGTCCAAATACTATAAATACTGTACGCCAAATGATCGTTGACACTTCTGTTTTTCAGTTACAACACATTCACATCCCTACTACCAAATGGACACCCCAGTCGACACCACAACCATGGCACTCTTCCTAACTCCTGTATATCTCAAACACGAAAAATACTATTTCACAGATCTATATTTCTTGGTGAGTGATTCGGGTGGCATTCGAACAAAGACTTTACTAAGACGCGACTTGAAACTCTCAGTTTGATGAGACGCTGTTCAAAATACCTCAGCTTTATATCCAAGAATCCCCCGTGATTAAGGAGGCATTGCAGAACAAGTCGCCAACAGATGACCGCGTTGACGGTGACAAGGCCATCAAAGGAAAAGGGACGATTCGCGACCCATTCGTTTGCAATGGGGTAGACAAGGACGCGTTTGTATCACTACTGGACGTGCTATTCTCCGTGTAAGTCCACTCAATAAACTTCATCGCAGTTCAAACATGCTGAATTACTCGGAAAACGATTATTAGCCCTTTCAACGAGAAACCATCTCTCACAGCCGACGAATGGATCCGAGTTCTCGACCTTTCCTTTCATTGGAAACTAGATGCTGTACACTCTCTAGCAATTCAATATCTAAGTAACCCAGAAATCGATGCAATCAAGAAACTGGAGCTCGCAAAGAAATACAACATCAAGGACTGGATCGTTCCAGCTATCAAAGACCTCGTCAAGGCAGACCACAGGATTACTGAGCAAGACGCAGCACGTATTGGTGTAGAACTAGCATTACGGATCGCCCGTTCACAAGGCATGGAGCAAGAGAAGAACTCGAAGCCAAGAGAGTTCGTGCCACTAGTGCTGAAAGACTCAATAGAGCAAACATTCGCTGACCTGTTACAAGCTTTGCCGCCTAAGCAGCCAGCCACGCCAAAGCAGTCAACCACCACCACAGCGGTGGTACAAACTCAGGCTCAGCCAGCTCCCGAAAGTCGGTCAACGACACCGAAACAACCAGAGGTGCACTCGCTACCGACAAAGGCAGTTCTCAAGTCGCAATCAGCACAGCCAAGCGTCCTCAACCTACCAACTACACCAATGCAGGTAGACTTTACCTTCTCGGTTGCCAGTGGAGAATCCAAGGACAAGAACAAGGACTTGTCTCCGAGTTTGCCCAACTTGAAACTTGGCCACAAACCATCCTGGTTGCGAAAATGATTGATAGATTACCATCAACAACAGCGCATATATTGTACATATACGATACTAGTCACGGTAGAATACAAAGCTTCATTTTTAACCAAGAATTATAATAAAATTCCCTCGCATCCAAAGCAAATCGCCCGCAGTAGACGACCAAATGAAAGGAAGGAATATTATGAACCTGAGCGAGGCATTCACAAAGCATGACGTAATAATGTCCACGCGCCCGAACGAGCAAAACCCGTCCAAATACTATACTGTATGGCATATGCCATACTACTGCTTCCATCCCTACTACCAAATGGACACCCCAGTCAGCACCACAACCACGAAATGGAACAATTCGTGACCCATTCGTTTGCAATGGAGTAAACAAAGAGGCGTTTGTATCACTACTAGACGTACTATTCTCCGTGTAAGTCCGTTTAATAAAACCGATGCAGCTCAACATGTTTAATCTCTTTTCGTTCGCTTAGCCCTTTCAATGAGAAACCAGCTCTCACAGCGGACAAATGGATCCGAGTCCTCGATCTGTCATTTCATTGGAGACTATTACGCCGTACACGCCTTGGCAATCCAGTTTCTAAGCCATCCGAAAATCAGTTCGATCAAGAAACTGGAGCTCGCAAAGAAATACGACATCATCAAAGATTGGATCGTTCCAGCTATCAAAGACCTCGTTCAAGGCAGACCATCAGCTCACAGAGCAGGATGTAGCGCGCATCGGTGTAGGTTTAGCACTGCGAATCGCTCGTTCACAAGGCGCGGAAGAAGGTGAAGAAGCCAAAAGAGCCGTTCGTACCATTGGTACCGAAGGACCCAATAGAGCAAGCATTTGCTGACTTGGCTCAATTTCAGCCGGCAGCACCAAAGCAGACCATGGCACAATCTCAACCAGCGTCATCAAAGCAACCCGTTGTGACACTGCAATCTTTCGGAAAAAAACACACACACAGATGTACTATCGCAACCAATTCCAACTCCAAGTTTCTCAGATCTAACATTACCAACTACTACATCAACTACTCCTGCGACGGCATTTGACTTCTCAACTGTAGAATCCAAGGACGGGGATTCCTCTGGTTTAAAGTCTAGTAGACAGGTCTGGGGGGCGAAGATCATACAACAGCGCGCATTGTACTACGCGATACTCAGTAGAATGCAAACAAAACCTTCATTTTGACACGATAAAAATAAAAATTTACAATCATAAATAAATAAATAAGTAAATAATTTTCCCCCAACAAATGCGACTCGCAACCTCGTACATCCCTCATACCCTCTACGCCATCGCCGTCACCTCCATCTCCATCCACCTCGTAAGCGAGCGCAAATCCACAAGCGAGGAGCTATCTCGCATCAACGCGCGCATCTCCATTCTCGAATCTATCGCCGACCAGCTACGGTTGACGGAGGGGGGCAAGCACACCCTCGCCTCTGATGGACTGGACCGACTAAAACGACTGGCGAGACTATCCTCGTCACCGCGGGAGGGTGCTGCTGTTGGTGCGGATGGGAAGGTGCATGGAGCGGCGATGGAGCAGGGTACGATTTCGTGGAAGGAGGTTGTGTTTGGGCGGAAACGTGAGAGTGATGAGTTGAGTAGTTGGGAGAAGAAGGATCTGGAGAAACGTGCGTTTTTGCTCTCTTTTTTATTATTATCGTATTCCGTGTTTCTCATGCACCATGTCTTTAGTTCGAGAAGAAGCGAACAAACCGTGATGAGCTACGATCATAGCGTACACCTACGTCTACATACGCTTTTTTTTTTTGGTCCTGTCTGGTTCCACTGGACTGCTACACATCTATAATTCACGCGTTCCTTATATCCAGAATACGAAGAGTAAAAAAGAAACGGGAGATCAACTCATGCTTTCACGGGTCGTATGTTAGCTACAGTCTATCATCATCACTCCATCAACCTCGTGAAAGCAAGAAACCCATCATACAAACTCGTATACGTCATCCAGTGATCATGAGTAAAGATGGAAAAGCAAGTAGTAATACAACAGATACCAAGAGTTTCGCCAAGGAGCTCATAACTAACTATCGATGAATCCCATGGCGCATCATGCCCCAATCCCGTTCTTCTTCAACCAATTAGGTTTGTTCCTATTCTTATTGTTAAGGGTTGGGCTCTGTTTTCCACTTGGATCTCCAATTTTGAGTAAATCTATTTCAGCAGTAGCTGGTGGGATGTTAAGCTCCAATGCATTACCCTTGGGATCGGTGGTCGCTGCATTTCCATTAGTCGTCGTCGTCGTTGCTGATGCTCCTTTGTTTGAAGCATCTTTTGTAATTGTATCTTTAGTATTGTCATTCCCAGAGACTGTATTTGTAACAAGCGCGTCAAGCCTGCCACTTAAAGCAGAAATGAAACTGGTAGTATTCGCACCATTTTCATTTGAATTAGGCGCCGCCCCCTTTGTCGGGGGTTTAGGCACCATTTGCTGCTCCTGAGCTATATTCCAAAAAAAAAAAAAAAAAAAAAAAAAAAGGAGAAAGGAAGTTTTTGTCAGTATTATATATCACAGATATAAGAAACAGCAACACGCAGCAGCTAGTTAAGTAAGACTTTCACTTACATTCTAGAGCGGTGTATAAAGCAGAGTGACTCGACAATTAGTTTGATCATTTTTGAGAATCTGTCAATGACTGCGCATATGGCATCATATCCTTGTGATTTTGGTAGAGGCCCAATAAGATCGCATGATAT